>JAOEGS010004052.1:0-20907 GCA_025447755.1 Corythornis vintsioides
GTCTCCATCTCTGGAGACACTCAAGACCTGCCTGGATCTGTTCCTGGGTGACTTGGTCTAGGTGATCCTGCTCTGGCGGAGGGTTGGACTAGATGATCTTCTCCTTCCAACCCCTAACATTCTGTGATTCTGAGTGCGAAGGGACCTTTCAAGCTCATCTAGTCCAAGCTCCCTGCAGGGAGGAGGGACATATAAAAATAGAACAGATTGCTCAGAGCCCTGGCCAACCTCACCTGCAATGGTTCCAGCGATAGGGCAGTGACCACCATCTCTGGGCAACCTGAGCCAGGTTCTAAAGCACTCAGTGTCAAAAATGTCTTCCTTTTTTCCAGTCTAAATCTTCTTTTTTTAGTTTAAACCCACCACCCCTTGTCCTGTCCCAACAGGCCCTGCTCAAAAGTCTCTCCCCAGCTTTTCTATAGGCCCCCTTTTGTGAGCCATATTTGGATGCTGCACTCTCCCCTTTAGCTGCACCCCTCAGTAATGTGTCTGCCACAGATTCCTCTGCTTTTCCCTCAAGCCCTAATGACAAGCTGTTTAAACTGCCTTCATTCTGCAGACCACACTGTGCAACACGGCGCTGGACAATCCCACGCAGCGGAACAAAACACAGCTGATCCGGGCAGCCGTGAAGTTTCTGGACACTGACACTATCTGGTACGAGGTGGCGGTCTGCTGGCATGGATGTTGGAAAGCTGGTTGGAAAGGGGGAGTGAAGGAAGATGTCCACCAGTAACCCAGTTGTGGCAGGGCTCTGATCTATTCTGGGTTTGGCCTGAGGGTTTGAATTAGTTTAAGCCAGTCCAGTGTCTGCAAATGTAGTGGAAGTTTGTGCTTCTAAAGGGCACAGGTATGAGTGCACCTGGAGATCTGTTCCTCTGTTGAACTCTGCTGCTGCCTGTGTGGACAGTAGGCCCATGTTCCCCTTCCTGTGGTCTGGTGGAGGGTGGCTTCCCTCCCAGAGGGGTGCCTCAGAAGACTGGCAGCCTGGAAGTGGCAGCCAGTGTGGTTTTGTTATGCAATATCCCAGCTATCGCGTGGAGGAGCCAGCCGCCTTGGCAGAGCTGCAGAGGAATGAGTGGGATCCTATTGTCGCCTGGGCTGAGAAGAGGTAAGAAAGAGGTCAAGGATGTTTCTGTCTCTTGAGGATGTTTCTGCCCTGCCAAGGCCAGGGGCTCTTGTGCTTGTGACTTTTAGAGCCACAAGATCCATGAGTCCTGTGCTTTTCTAAGGGGCTGGGCAATCCTTTTTAGGTACAATGTGGCAATTGGATCCTCGACCAGCATCCTGGGGCCAAACATCCCAGCCAGCACCAAGGAGACTTTTGTCAGCCATCTGGCATCCTACAACATGTGGGCCCTGCAAGGTGAGAGAGGCCATGGCAGGGATAGAGCTCTGGAATGGGCTCCCCAGGGAGGTTGTGGAGTCTCCTTCTCTGGAGGCACTCAAGACCTGCCTGGATGCGTTCCTGGGTGACTTAGTCTAGGTGATCCTGCTCTGGCAGTGGGGTTGGACTAGATGATCTTCTAGGTCCTTCTAATCCCTAACATTCTGTGATTCTGTGAAATGTTCTTCCTCTGGTGCTGAGATAATCTCTAGCACAAATAACTTCTTTAATGCTAAACCTTCTAGTGATTTAGTCCCCAGCTTTGTCTCTAGGAAAAGAAATAGTGTTTAGTACTGCAAACACTCATGGTTCTGAGCGCTGTCCTCACTCTTTCACCCTTACAGCCCACTTGATCTTACCTAATACTGCCAAATAACACCTAAAGAAATGAAGTCATGTTTGCTTTGCACAAGTCCTGAAATGCAAGACTTGAATGAGCAGCAGACGCTGAAATCCACAACACACACTAGCTTTGCACTGAGGGGAGTTGACAATGTTGGTTCCTGGGACAGGGCTTGCAAAGCCTTCCCCTTACTCCTGTACAAGATATTTTTGGATTAATCCTTTCTTCTCCACCCAGAGAGGTGATTACTGCCCCATCCCTGGAACCATTCCAGGTGAGGTTGGCCTGGGCTCTGAGCAACCTGCTCTAGTTGCAGATATCCCTGCTCAGAGTGGGGAAGTTGGACTAGATGAGCTTGAAAGGTCCCACCCAAACCAGTCTGTGATTCTATGTGGACAGCTCTTTTAGGACCAAACATATACAAGTCCCTCTCCCTCTGGACTTCCAGCTGAGCTCCAGAATCCCCAGGCCTGGGTGGTTGTCTCTCTTCCCCTTGCACAGTGAAGGTTTGTGGCACAATAAATGGAGGCAGTTTCCAAGGCATAGCCTTTGTCCCTGCGGTGACAGCAGCCAGAGTAGCACTTTGTGTCTGCTGTGAACTGCGCATCTGACACCGAAGTGGCCAGATGCAAGTGGGGGAGGATCACAGACCCTGTGACCTCCCCAAGCAGGTAACACACCCTGACTTGCTGCTTTATAGAATATGAAGAAGCTGCTGTATTGCTGCAGAAAACAGCTGTGAATTTTGTTTGTTTTGGGTTATTCCATTGCAGGTATAGAGTATGTAATCACCCAGCTGAAATCGCTGATTCTGACCATGGGTCTGATTGACAGACACATTACAGTGGAGAAAGCTGTGCTTCTGTCTCGCCTGGAGGAAGAATACCAGGTGAATTATGTTACAAAACAGCCCTATAATTCAAATAGCAATAATCTCGGCATGACAAATGCATCTCCTGCCACAAATAGCTGGCAAGGGGAGTACCTGCTATTGCAGGAGAGGCTCCACTCTACCAGCCTCCCCGTTTGAGAGAGTTTGGAGTGTGCTACTATAGAGCAACACCATGGGCACAGAAGCCCAGAATGTTCCCAGGGCTGCCAGTTTCTTTTATTGCAGGACCCAAATGGTTGCTTTTCTCCCTCTCTAATCTGAAGTGCAAAACCTTGTCTGGTTTCTCTTGCTGTGGGTTATTGAGCCTGGAGGCCGTGGTAGACACCAAGCTAATAATTTATTTGCTGGAAACTGTCCTGGCATGAAGCTCTCCCTGACCCAAACGTGTTGATGGGAATCTTTTTATCCTCCCTTTAAGGGGCTTTGTCTCAGACCTTGGTACAACTGGAGCGTGTCCTTCCACTAAAATCCTCTGGAGTTCTCCCTGCCCCAGCAGTCAGTGATCTGCACAGCTCCTGGGGTTACCTGTGTTTCATAAACATGAACAGGGAGGCTGAGAGTTGCAGAGGAGCTCGAGGTATAATCCAGTGCAAACTGACTTGTGTTCCTCCTCTCCTTCAGATTCAGCGGTGGGGCAATGTGGAGTGGGCCCATGACTACGACCTGTGTGAGCTGCGTGCTCGCGCGGCAGCTGGGACGCTCTTTGTTCACCTCTGTTCAGAGAGCTCAACTGTAAAACACAAGCTATTGCAGGACTGAGGCTGCTGGGCTGGCTGCAGGAGGAAAATGCCCAGCTGTGAACTGGTGGCATGACCCAGCAGGGATAGTAACCACTCTCCTGGCCCCACATCTTTCCTGGGATCAGCCCCATGCTGAAGAGCTGTGACTGTGGACAGCTCCTCACTTTGCTGCCAGCAGTTGGGAACCCCTGAGGAAGAAAGGTCAAGGTCAGCTTCCTCTGCATCCCCAAGAGAGAAGCTCTAGCCGTTACCGGTGTCTCTGCATCAGAGGAGCTCCCACGACAGAAGCAGCTTCCTGGGCAGGGTGTGGCACAGACATACCCAGCATATGCCACATGTCTGCAGAGCTGCCAGCTCCTGACACACACTTGTTATGGAAATCTGAAAACAGACTCCATTGCATCTGTTCTTCATCCTTCTGCGCGCCCCGATGTTACACCAGGGGCTCTCTGCTTGATTAAAGGCACGCCCCTGATACCTTCTGAAAGCCAATGCTGCTGAGTATTTCTTGGGTTTAATTACCAAATTTTGGTGTAGGTCCTGAGCTGCCAGGCTGCGGGCAGGTGCTGGGATGGCTGTGGGCAGAAAAACATGCAGAGCAGACAGTAACAACCAAATAGATCTGCTCCCCTCTGCATCTCTGCATGAGCCTGTTCATGTTTGGTGCCCTGTAAGGACACATAGGAGTACCAGAGACCCGACTGTGCAGTTCTGGAGCAAGACTAGGGGGAGAACCTGGGCTCCTGCCATCTTCAAAATCACAGTGTACCATGAGCTAAATCTGCGTGTGATGAGCATCACCAGTCACGGGGCTTTCAGAGAGACCCACTCTTTCCCCAGACCACCTGTTCAGCCACCTTCTCATTTAACCTTCCCACCTTTTCTTCTTGCCTCATGCAGAACCGCCCCAGCCAGCATTGTTCCTCAGAAGCTGCCCACGAGCAAGCGCAGCAGCTGCTGTCACCAAGCAAAGAGGGGAATTAATGACTCCTCTCTCAGCTGGTGTGAGCAGCGGAGCGTGAGCTCCCACGGAACCGTTGATTTCCCTCCCTGCTAGCTGGGGGCTGCTCTTTTCACGTTGCAGAAAGCTGCTTTTGCAAGAGGCGGTGAGAAGACAAGGCTCCCGGGCACACAGAGCTTCCACCAGCCTTGTGCTTGCTGAGCTGGAAACCTCCTGTTATCCTAGGGGTGGGTGGGCTGGAGAGCGCTTCTCTCAGGATGCTGCTGCCTGTGGCTCACAGGTTCCTTCTGCTGTGCTCGCAGGTACCAAATCTTTCAGGCATGAGATGCTAAGATGATTTAGTTCAGTCAGCTCAGAGCTGATCCATAAGCCCTTGTGATCAGGTCTGAGCTCTGTCTGTGCAGGCTTTGTGCCAATGTGATGGAAGAGATGGAGCTTCATATGCTTTTCCAGAGTCCGGAAGGATATTTTATTTGCAGTTTGTGGTGAGATTGCAGAAGTATATCTTTAGCCTGAAATGTCTCAGGCAGAGAGAGGCAGCCATCCCTGATGGAGGCTGTCCTGTGTACTCCCAGCTAAGGCAGCTGCCCAGCTTGCTGCAGATCTACTCTGTCGTCTCCAGGATCTCCATGTTATCCAGCTCCTCCTGGAGATTGTCGATGTACTGAACAATCTCTCTGAGGCGGTCACGGTTTCTGTCAATCTCATTTTGGGAAGCCTGAACAGATTGAAACCAAGCAGTGAATCTGCAGGTTTATCAGGGCTCCATCACACAATCCCAAACTGGTAGGGGTTGGAAGGGACCTCTTGAGATCATCTGGTGACACCCTCCTCCTCCAGCAGGGTCATGCAGTGTCCAGAGGAATCTTGTCCAGAGGAGGAGACTCTGCAACCTCTCTGGGCAGCCTGGGCCAGGCTTGGACACCCTCACACCAAAGAAGACCCCATGACAGGGTCCCTGGAGTGCTGCGGGCTCCATCAAAATGACTTTTCTAGTAGTATACCAGTGCTTGGGCGGGACCTGTCTGCTCCCCAAGCTCCCAAGCACAAGGGTCTCTTACCTTCTCAGTCACAGCAGCCTGCCAGCGGTAGGTGTTGCAGAAGATGTCGCTCTCTCGCTTATTGATCTTCAGGAGGCGGATGCTGTGGGATGTGTTGAGCATGTTGACAATGGTTGTTTTGTCCGTGAGAAGCTAAGGAGGTAAAGTTACCAGATTGGGGGGGGGGAGCACAGCAAAGGCAGAAGAGCTCAAATGAGCAGCTCAGTCACTGCAGTGCTCTAAGGGGAAGAAAATCAGCCCTGTGTTTTGGATGGACAAAGCCCTAGTCAACAGGAGGAATACAGAGCTTTAACTTTTACAAGGATGTGTCCGAGCTTCACTATGGTGTAGTGAAGTATGATCCATCTATGGGTGCGGGAAACTAAGGCAAAACCCTTGGCCTTGCCTGCTAGAGCTGGGAGAAAACGTCTGCTGGCAAATGTCCACTGCTGTGGAGTCCTCAGCACAAGAAGGACATGGACCTATTAGAGCAGATCCATAGAGGCCACAAAAATGCTCTGAGTGTTGGAACGCCTCTGCTGGGAGACCAGGCTGAGGGAGTTGGGATTGTTCAGCCCGGAGAAGGCTCCAGGGAGACCTTCTAGTGGCCTTTCAGGACTTAAAAAGGGTTTATAAAAATGGTGGGGACAATCTTTTTAGCAGGGCCTGTGACAAGGGGTGATGGTTTTAAATTGAAAGAGGAAGATTTAGACTGGAGAGAAGGAAAAAATTTTTGACACTAAAACGTGGCTCAGGTTGCCCAGAGCGGTGGGTGATGCCTCATCTCTGGAACCATTGCAGCAGAGGTTGGCCAGAGCTCTGAGCAACCTGCATCTAGTTGCAGATATCCTTGCTCCCTGCAGGACGGTTGGATGAGATGAACTTGAAAGGTCTCTTCCCACTCAAACCAGTCTGTGATTCTATGAGTGCTCTGCTTTAGGCAGAGCTACCTTGCAGCCCCCATGGAGAACTGGGGTTGAGCTAAGGCTCTGGAGGCTCCATGTGCCTGGCCCAGCAAGTGCAGGAAGTGGGAAATCACACTTGGAAGGGTCTCTTGCACCACTGGTACTGGGTGTAAATAATAATTGTTTGGAAAGTCCCAGCTTCTGATAGAAGCAGTGGCTTCCCCCATGGCTCTAAATAGAGGGTGGCTTCATAGAAGCATAATGACCCTCCTCGTGCAGCCAAGTGCAGCTGCTGAACAAATGAAGATGGCTTCTCTCTGGACATGGACAGCAGCAAGGAAAAATGGGTGCCCAGCAACAGTGCATAACCACAGCCATCTGCACAGGCCATCAAGCAGGGAGCTCTCAGGAGGAGGCTGAGGGGGCTGGTCTGTGTCTGTTAGCTGTCGATTACCTGAAGTAATGGGGGAGGGGGGTTGGGATAATCTGAACAGAGCAAAACCACAAAAAATGCAAAACTCCAAATAATTTAGCCACTAAATGAAGGAATAACAGAAGCAAAAAGGTTGTCAGCATTGCTGACTGGAGCACTGCAACAATCTCTGTGCTTTCTGAAAGGCTCCCATGATCTTTGCTATCGCAGCAAATCCAATGGTACCATGGAAGGCTCCATTTTAAATGTCATGTCCTGACTCTAGAGCAGCTCATGGGCTGAGGAGCTCCAGGACAGGCTTTGGAAATCACTGAGGCAAACCAAGCCCTGTTGTAAGGGATTCTCTGAGGGGAGCAGGGAGAAGCTGAACAAAATCAGCTGTGAGTGCAGCAAAGATGTTGCCGAGGTGCCTGCTGGGTTGGGGCTGTCTGGAAATCAGCCAGGGAAGTGAGTTGTGCTGGAGGCAGGAGACAGGTTCCTTCAGCACCTTGCCTGGACTGCTGCCACCAGCCCTGGCAGCCTCCAGAGAGATCTGCAGTGCAGTTAGCAGCTATCCTAGTCAGCAGAGATGTCTGGTGGTACTGCAATTCAGACAAGCAACTGGGACCCTCTGGGAGGAGATTTTGCTCTGGTTTAGCCATGGCTTTAGAAATATTGAACATCCTGGAAAGCATGTCCACTTCTGAGAAGAGGCTTTGGCCTCCTTTTCTTGCCAGCTCCCCAACAGAGATTAACATTTTGGTGCCCTCACCATTCTAACATCAGCTGGCAAATCCTCATCAAGCTCATTCTTATTCGATTTCTCCAGTGTGGTGATGGAGATCTCCAGCAACTTCTCATGGTGACAATTTTCCAGGTCCCGGCACTGGGTCATTGTACAGCAGATGATTAAGGAAAAACCTGACCCCACCACTCATTTCTAGAGATGAAATGACCTCCTGAAACTAAAGACCAAGTGTCCACACAGTGGGCTACTGCAGGAAAGAGCCTGGCTGCTGCCAGCAGCTGCTGTGGTAGCAGGACATCATACACTTTCTGCTCTTAATTTCACAGTTGGTATCACCCTCACTGCCATATATTATGCAGAATGGAATGTGGCCCTGGATTTGCAAATACAGAATGTACAAAGGCAAAAATCTACATAGAAAAGAGTCTGGCCAGATCTTCCCAGCGTGGTGTCATGGCTGTTTGGAGAAGAAAGATTCCCAAGGGGTAGAAAGCTGCCTACAGACTCAGCAGAGGAGAACTTAAATCCTTCTGTGCTCTTGAAGTCCCCATGGGAAGAATCTGGGCACCTTAAATGAACATTCCTGCAAAGCTGAGATTCACTTTTTATGTTCATTTAGAAAAATAAATAAATAAATAATTATTTATACCAATGGCTTATTTCTGGGTTAAGAGGTGAGACATACATACATCACTGCAAGGTCCAGGCCAACGTACTGTGAAAAGGATATATCCCTTTAACGTTTTCAATGAACGTTGATGCTACCACAGCAATGTTTCTTTTAAAATCCTTTATTAGTTCCTTAAAAGAGGGAAAAAGAGGAAATATTACAAAAAAGACATGCATTAACATAACAGGGAGTCAAGGAGTCTAGGCAGAATCTACAACTGATTACAATTTGGACTCATGGCTATTATTAGCACAGTCAGAAACTGCACTTCCTCAAGCATTTAAAGTGTTTGGAAAGCGCTGCAAGATTTTCTTTCCTCCTTCAGGGACAGAAAATCAGAACCAGTTTATTGGAGGGAAGTTAAATGATACCTTCCCCTGGTGTCTGGAGGAAGCCAGCTGATCCTTTTTTACCCTCCCCTCAGTCCTGTATGGGGAGTGCTGTATTCCCATTTGCTGCCATTCTGGAGCCTCCTTGTAGATATGAAGAACCTCTTGTCAGAAGCATAGCCAACACCTGGGCTTACTGCAGCTTTTGGTTTAATCCTCAGAAAATACAAATGCTGCTGCCTGTTACCTCTAAAAAATGGCTGATGGAGAAGCTGTGAAGTGTTGCACTTCAACGTCTCAATACAACAGTTCAAATACAGCCACCCAAAGAGAGAAATGCTTCTGCATTTCACCCGGGGATAAAGGCTTCTGCTCACTCCCTCAGTGACTGCAGATACATGAGGAGATGTAAATCAGAAAACACTAAAAAAGGCACAATCCTGATGCAGGCAGGAATCCATTTTGAGCTGCTGCTTTCTGTCATGCACATCCAAAAAAGTAAACTGCTGCATCTGCCTGCACAAAGGCTGCAGCTCCTGACTGCTAATTTTAAACAGATTCCTTTTATTTTTTAAATGATGATGCACATTAGCAGCCCTGCCCTAGTTTATGAGAAAAAGTCTGGGTAGAAGAAAAGCAGCTATTAGACAAGTGAGTGCAGTGAGCTGAGCAGGAGTGTGTGTAATCTTATTCATAGGAAAGATCAGCTTCAAAGGATTACACCTCTAGAATCCCAAATGCAGTGACTTTTGCACACAGACCTAAAAAAATGACTGAATGATCACAAGTCGCTTCCTCTACAGTCTAAGAAATCAGCTTGGAAGGATGTGAAGGACATCCAGCTCTCTGCTCTGAGAAACAGAGCAGTAGATCCATGTCTGGGGTCTGATCTCACCCACATCAGCTCTAAGCAGAGGAAAAAATAAGATTGAGACAAACCAGCCTGACTGGAAGATCAATGCACCCCCTCTTTGTGCAATGAGGTGCTAAACAGAGGGGTGCAGCAACAGAAAAATTACCTTTCCAGTCACGTTCTGGATGTGAGATCTCAGAGGTGTGTGCTTGACCCTTACCTCTAGCTGGTCAGCTATCAGCATTTCCAAGGTCATGAGTGCTTCTGACAGCTGAAGGATGTCCTTCTGGTACTCAGCTTGTTTAGACTCAGCAACGTCCTTACTGCTGGCATTATGAATCTCATCCAGCCTCTAAAAACAGCGAGAGATAACATAAATTACTTAGAGTTTGTGTTCGGCACTCCGCTGCAATTTAATTAACTTGTTACGTATGTGAGGAAAGTTCCTGCTGCTGCTGAGCTGAAATGAAATGTGATGATTCAGGAAGTCTCCAGATTTACATACTGGGTAGTCAACAGTGCTGAGGTTTGCTACTGTGCTAACGACACCAGGGTAGTGCCAGTGGAGTCGGTGACAACACTTCCTCAGCCTCCAGTCAGCACAAGGTTTTGCCCCTTCTGTGCTTACAACTTCGGTTCCCCTTCTGACACATCTTGAGTAAAAATAAAATAGTAAATAAAATAAAATGTTAGATTCTTGATGTTGCTGGCCATTAAGAAGAGATTAATGATGACTTCGCCGGAAGAAATGCAGGTCTAAATCTTGATCTCCTTCTTGTCACAGAAAATCTTTACTGACTTTAGTATTCTGAACATGGAATACCGATCATTGCCTGCCTTCCTCTTACAGAAAGAATTTATTGCCCTTCAGAATTAAATATTGTCATCAGTTTTGTATCAGACAAGATTTATGATTTCTTGGATAAAATAAAGAAATAATCTTCTTGTGCTGAGCCATGTATTATTTTCAAACCTGTTCAAAATAAGTTAACAATCAAATGTTAACTGGAGGAGGGAAAGATACATGTTTTGAGCTATCTAGTCCACTTGTGAGAGAATGGAATGGGCTAAAACATATAATTCTGGCAAAAATCACTGCCAAATCTTGTCTGAAAAGGGATCAGATTACCTGAAATTTGTGGTGTTAAAAGAGGGGGAGGGGAGAGTGTGGCATCTTCTTTTCCAACATATGCAAATTCAGAGTCTCAAAAAGCTCCCCAGCCATTCCAGCTACACCTCTGGGAGCAATATCTTCAGAGTTCAAGGCTTTTAATGCTTCTTAATGCTCCTTAAGCAACTTCAGAGAGCAGAGTTATTTTACAGGTTACCCGAGTTTACATGTAAGGATTACAGAGAGACAAACAGCCCCTAAGAGCAGCTTAGAGATCTCAGTCTGCTGAAGACCTCTGCACCTTTTAAACTCCTCAGGTGATTTGAAATCAATGGGGAAATACTGTTAAAAATCCAGTGTTCAATTCTGACACCATCTCATCCAGTATTGATACAAAAACTGCCCTGCTGACAGTTGTGTCCTGCTCTTGCAGCTCCATCCATAGCTGAGCCTGCAGGTCATCAGATAAAGAACCAAAATCTGGCCTAAGATGTGTTTCTTTGGGATTAATTTTGGGATGTTGTTTGTTTGTTTGTTTGTTTGTTTTAATATAAGGTATATTGGAAACTTGAGTGCAAGTCAACTGCATATGTACCTCCATCTTTAGGTGTTGCCTTCTGATAACGCTGCCAACCCATGTCCCAGTGAGAGCTGATGGAGTCATCTTGCTGGCATGAGTCAGCAGGGTTCAAGGACTGGGTGCAAAATGACTCAGCAGTGCCAACCTGTGACAAGGCACCTAAATAAAAGTGACCTGGTTTTCAAAGGGAACCAGGGCTTGTGATTCTGCCTGGTGTCAGCTGTCAGGGACTTGCTCTGCTCAGCTGACAGTGTCACCAGGCTTTAGCCACCCCCCTCCCCTGTATTTTTTTGTGGAAACAAAATAATGATCCATCTATTATACACGGTCAGAAAGGGATCCCGCTGGAAGCTGCTCCCCTGGCAGCCACAGTGGGTGGCTGTAGTTGAGCAGAATTTAAAAAAAAAAAAAAAAAAAAAAAAGTTAGTTTCTGCTTTTTTAAAAAAAGACTAGAAATACATTACAATAACTTTATCTTTTTTTTTTTTTTTTTTTAAAGTTCTGTGAGGCGTTGTTGACAAAATGAACTGAAGCAGAAAATTGCTTGCAAACAATCCAAATACCCTGCAATCTCCAGCCTTTTCTTCCCCATCTTTCAAGGAAGGAAGAGCTATTGGAGGCTTCAAAGAAAAGTGGAACAGCATTAAATCTTCTAAATATCTCTATATTTTAAAAATCCACTTAAATAAAAATATTTAAAGTCAAAGAAAGGTTGAGCATTTCTATTTTCTTAAGGACTTGTAACTTTACTGGGTGGCAAAAAAGAAAAAACATACAGCATGTTTAGCTACTTATTTTTTTCTGAAAAGCCTTGAAGGCCCTTTACCTTTGTGGGCAATAAGATAACATTATGAGATGTTAATTTTCTCCTATGCTGAATTTCCAGTACAGATAAAGTCTATCAGTGTTAGCTGGCTGTGTTTTGCCCAAAGGGTTGAAACTTAAATCCCCAAATTCCTTTCCCACATGAAGTACTAAGAACACTTTTAACATTCTGTTAGTTAATGACAAAATATCAGATAACACAACAATTTTTCTTGGTATAGTTTTATACTATAAAAAACAGAATCATAGAATGGTAGGGGTTGGAAGGGACCTCTGGAGATTACCGAGCCCAACCTGACAACACAGGAACACCCAGGGCAAGGCCACACAGGAACAGATCCAGGTGGGTCTTGTAAGTCTCTAGAGAAGGAAATGGAAAAAGCAGGGAAAGATCAGTGACTGAGCACTGGAAGAGATGGCCCAGAGAAGCTGTAAAATCTCCATCCTTGGACATATTCAAAGGCCTCCTGGACAAGGTCCTAGGCAGCCTTCTCTGGGTGGACCTGTTGGAGCAGGAGGGTTGAACCACATGACTTCCGGAGGTCCCTGCCAACCTCAGCCACTCTGTGATTCAGCCATTAGAGATTGATTCCTGTTATCACAGTGTAAATCCAGAATCCTTATCTTCATTTTAAAGGAGTTACCCTTGTTCTCAGTGAAATTTAAAACTGGACTAGGATGTGGAGAAATCATGTATCAAACACAAGCGTAACAACATTACCGTTTTGTTCTGATTTTCAAAGTCTAGGATGACTTTCCTGCTTTCTTGTTGGTTGGCTGTTAATGCTTCATTAAGGCTTTGGTAGAAATCAGAGACTTCAGCTTCTCGTTTTTCATACTCCTCCAGACCATATTGAAACAGGTTGTTACAAACTGAGACAAACTCCTCCCTGTACGTGTCACCTGAGTCAAGGCATATCACTTGTTCAATGGAGCAACATTCTATGGTCCTTCTACCTCTGTAAATTTGAGCAACAGGAGTTACAAGCTACTGATAGGTAAACTCTGTGGTTCTTGCCGGGAGGAGGCTGGCAAATAGTCCTTGTCAGGACTGCCTCACCATCCACATTTTATGTGTTGGATTTTGCTATCTTAAGGGTATGGAGGAAGCTGTGGAAACTCGAGGGACAAAAAGGCCTTGAGGCAAAGAAAAAGAAAGAAGAAATACAGAGCCTTCTCTGTCTTTTCTGACACAGCAGCAGAATGAAGTGTACAACCCTTTTGGTCTTCACAAATGTGAATACAGTGCCTATGTAGTTAATGGAGTCTACAGCCAGAGCACTGAATAAACTAGCAACTTGGTAGCATCACAAAAATAATGTCAATTTTATTTCTGCTATTATCTTGGCAATGGAATTGTTTCTAGAGTCTATTGTAGTTAAACTGTGATGCATTTTTTCCCAACAGGGTAATGCAATTTCAAGGAAGGTCAAGTTACTGGCCTTGACAATGCTCTATTAATCTGAATGAGAAAAGAAAAAAGGCAGAAATCTGATCCCCCATGTAGGAGAGATGAGCAGAAAAAAAACTCTGGCCTGAAAACTTCATGTTGCAAGCTCTGGCAGGTTGTGAGATACACGACTCATATAATTCTGATTAGTCTGTTCCTATCTCCCACCACTTCAGTTTCAACATAATGTTAGTGACTCCGCTCTTACAACCTAACTGACAGAGATTTATTTTCTAGATCATTTTAAACTTTAAGTGGATTCCAGACTTAAAGAAAGTACAAAGCCTCAATTCTTGAAGGGTCAGAAAAGAAAGCTACAAAAATTCAGCTTGATTCAAGTGAAGGAAAAGGAATATGGCAATTGCACGGGGGATAATTTAAAATGCTGGAATCTCATGATCTGTTGGTGATAGAAATGAGTGGGTTTACAAACAGGGTGTTTGAAGCTGGGCTGGCCAGCTTGACAGTAATATAAACAACTTGTTTGTAGCCCTTATATTTCAGGACATATAAAGCCTTAAAGCTGTCCGGAGTCTCATGGTCTTGCAGTAGGTTTTTTTGGTACCATTCCAAAACTGAACATAGACTGTCTCATATCTCAAATCAATGTAACTCTCAGGTGTGGACAAAAGCAACGGATAAGGAGTCCCTGTGGATGCACCTCCTTCTTGACTCAAAGCATTATGGTTTAGCTGTCGGTTTTCTAAACCCAAGAAGGATATGCCTGCAGCAGGTCACCCACTCCAGGCAGGCACAGCAGTTTGGCAGCTTCTGGATCCTCAGCATACATATCATCAAACAGGAACAATCCATTCAGGTACTCGACAAAGGCTGCCTTTGAAGAGAATCAAAGCAATATAAATAAAACAAAGAGTGCCAATCTGCTGCCAAGTCCTCGGGAAATGTCTCTCCTATAGGCACCTCCTCAGCAGAGAACCCTGGTGCAGATACACCAACAGAGACAGGAACAAACCCTGGATCTGGAGTGCAAACCATCCTGGTGGCTTTGCTGCTAGAACTCTGTAGCCTAAGGATAGAAAACACTGGTTAATTTTGTCTAAGATACAGTCACAGACAACCACATATTGCAAGGGTATTAAGCCTTTCAGATAAGGAGTCTGTGGACAAGGGGAGGGATAAGGGAGGAGCTGCAGGTGTCCTCCTTGTCACTGAACCGCCTCCTGCTCTGCTGTCAGTATGAGTTTATAGAGGTCTGGACAGAGCCAGACCATAACTGAAAGCACCATTCTGCTTATTTACAGTCTGTTCACAGGCCAACAATGATCTCTGAAAACCCTGAAGAGTAAAATCATAAAATGAATGAAAAGCATTTACTTAGTGTGAAGGAGAAAAAAAAGTCACTGCGCCATGAAAACATTAACGGTTCCCTCAGATCTGTAATTTTCTTAATCTCATGTCAGGCTGATAAAATCCTTGGGTATGATGTACTATTTAGCTTCACAGGGTCTGTATCTGTAGCTTCATTGTTTAGCCAAAAGAATTATATTCTTCCGTGTCGTGTATTCCACAGCAGCTCCTGTTTTCATTCAAAAGCTGAGACTCGGAGATCACAGAGATTAATCCTAGTTGGAGCACAGCTGATGTTGACCTCTCAGAAAATCTTCAAGCAGGTAAAAGAGAAGTCAATATGTGTTGTGCTTTTTGTTCCTGAGGTGATATACAACCAGCCACAGAAAACATACCTTGTGGAACTCCAGCTCCTTCTGCTTCACATGGTTCTCCTCCAGCTGAGCCAGGGCTTGAGCCTCCTTACCTTCCAACAGCTCAGTATGATCTTGATACTCTAACACTGCAACTTCTCGCTGAGAAATACAAAGTAATAAGATATTTTTATTAGACTATCCAGCATCATTCAACAAATTTAGGCATGAGTATTTGATCTTTCCAGAACATGCATCCAAGTGCCATCTGCAACTCCATTTTGTTGTGGTTTTTTTTCAATATTACTTATTAAGTTTCTAACCCTTTCCTCATCTCATTTTTTTTTGTTGGCGGGTTACTCTGATTCTGCATTCAATGCATCTGAGCTGATCCAGTCCCAGGAAGATTTTCTCCCCATTTAATCTTCTAGGTTGGTCAGGTTGGTTTTCTTTTCTTTTTCTTTTTCTTTTCCTTTTTCTTTTTTGTTTGGTTTTGTTATTTTTTTTTTTAGCAGGATGCTCTGTTTTGACTTCTAGAATTTGAGCTCTGATTTGACCAGTGAGCAAGTTTAACACATTTACTAGAGAGAAGGTGGCTCTTTGGAGGAGTGGATGGTGAGGCAGTAGCAGAGGTAAAAACCTAATTAGTTTGATGTGGAAGCTTGACAGATTTAAGTATGCAATTCTATGACATACTGTCTGTATGAGCAGGAACTGGGCTCAATGACCTGGAAAGCCCTGCCAGTCCTATGGGAAGAGTAATGTATATTCCAAGTGCAGTTCCTGCTCTGTGACAAGTCAATCTACAATTAACCATGTTCTTTGGTTACTAAAAAAACACAAACAAACAAACAAACAAACAAAAGAAAATCCCTCTTCCTTGTTCCTTTGAGTGCTGTGATAAAAAAGTGGGGCTCCATGGGTTACTGATGTGGATGCACTGTCCTGTTCTGAGGAATCAAGAGCAGAAAATAAACTCGATAGTCTCTGCTTGCCTGGTTTGTCTGTCTGTTCATCTGCTTCTGAAATCAGGACCACCAAGACTCCTCTGCCCTGGATTCATGTCTCAAGACTGATCTCTTCTGAGTTTTTCTGCTGCTTCCTCACTCATGCTGCTGCCTCTCTGTGGCAACATTCGCCAGGCCCCGCTCCCACACACAGCTGCTGATTTTCACAAAATCTTGTGAAGACATCACGCCTCTGACACCTCTACCTCCTTGTCAGATTTGATAGAATTTGGCCTACAGGTTCACAGCTGTTAGGTGGAGGAAGAATAAACACCGTGTGTTTCTCTAAGCCTAATTTCCTCAGGGCACTTGCCCTGAGTGCTTGAATTTCACTGGCGCACCAACAAAAGCAAATGCTCTCTAAGATGCTGTCGCCCAACTGCACAAGCAGGGAAGGCAGAAAACACTCACTGTGCTGTCACTCATGAGGTCGAAGTCCAAATATGCCAGGTCTGGAAGATAAGCAACAACAAACAGTGTATACCGCGGGTCATCGCAGAGAGGGTTCCCCATCAGATTCAACATGCGTAACTTTTTAAACCTCCTGAGATAAATCACCTGTGCCGGGGGGGGAAAGAAATGCTGTAATTCCCAGAGCTGGGGAGGCATGGCCTTGACATTCATTGCTCTTATTACAATTATTTGCAATATATATCCTGCTCTGCTGCCAAACATAGGCAATGCATTAAATGAGGAGTTTCTGATGTTTTCAGAAAAGGAAATAGTTCAATTCAAATTGGGAAGATATAAATGATGGATGTAGAGAGGTGGATGGGGTAGACAAATCAGGGGTCTTATGTTGGTAAACTGCCCTCAGAAGGACACCAAAAAATCCAAGTCTTGGCTCCCTCCTTTTCTCATATGTAGCTATTTATTCCTTCCTTATCTTTCATGGGAAGCCACAGTTAACATCAGAAATAGGACCAGGTCCCCATGAGCTAATAATCTAAAAAGGAAATATCTGTAGTAAGCACTTAACATTTCCAAACCCACAACAGAGGCAGTGAAGCCCTAAAGAGAATTATCTCCTCCAAAGGAAGCGCTCAGACACAGTGGCAAATACCAATTTTTGAATATTTGACCCTTAGATAAGGAACATTTGCAAAGACAGGGAGCACTCACATCTTCCAGAGCATCCAGATTATTTTTTCCTATGGAGAAAATCTGCAGCTCTGTCAATGTATCCATGTGCTCAATTTTAGATATCCTGTTACTGTAGAGACTGAGGTCCTGCAGTTTGACAAGGGTATCCAGACCCTCGATGACTTCAATATTATTGAATGACAAGTCTGGGGAAGAGTTTGGAAAGCAAAAGATTTACGGGCAAAAGTTAAATTACCTCTAGCAGACCACCCTGATTCAGACCATGCATTTAACCTGGCTCTTGATTTAGGAGTTTTTATACAGTATTTTCCTCAGGGGTGTCCCATGGGAAAGGCTCAGCATTACATCATCATTTGGTCACATCTTTCTTGCAACTGTCCAGGCAACTCTTAAATGAAAGGAAAAGTTGAAGGTATTCCACACAGACTCCATAGACACAACCTGAAAGTGGTTTCTACCTTATGGCAAAACCCCTAATACAAGAAAAGAGGTGCAGAAATGCCCTAAAAGGGGAGTATTTGGCACTCCCTGACTTGTTTCTTGCAAACTCTTTCCTGCCACTCTAATGCCCACTGTCATGGTCACTCCCAGAGAACCAAGATATGCCAGTCCCACTCTCACATTCACAGTGCTGTCAAGGGAGGTATGCAAAGGAGGCATCACTTCAGCTATTTCACTGGTTATTTCCTCATATCCTGCCAGAACATCTATCCTGACACATACTTTCATCATGACTAAGAGCAGTATTTTCCCTCAGGCCCATACGGAGTCATTCAGTAGCCCAAAGATGGTTGATGAGGTTACCAGCTGGGTGCAGCACCCCAAACCCTGTACTCAGACACTCAGCCAGCAGCCGGTGAACCACCGCAGCCTCTGGGCAAAATGAAACCCTCGAGTGTGCTTCAAAACACTCTGCTTACATTGTGGTTGTGAGCTGTTGATTCACAAGTGCATTAGTCATCTGTGCAGCAGAATAAGGCAGACAACTGGGCAGAAGAACCCATTAGACATTTCAAGATGTGCTGATGAACTGAAGCCCAGCGTGCTATTTTGAAAGGCTGCTGAGGATATATTTACACTGCCAGGCAGAAGTGTGGCTGCAGTTCCCAGAGAATGCTCTAAGCTATGAATCTGTAGCAGCAGGCTCCCTGATCTGCCCAGCATCAAAACTGCTGTGTGATGCTCCTACTGGCATTTGGAGTTTTTTGTTGAAAGTCGTCACATAAGACTACAAGGACAGGCACTTCTTTGGACTGGTACTGGTGGGTGAAAAGCTGTCCCTGTGTACTTGCAGGCAATGCCTCCCAGTAGTGGAGTCAATGGCACCCTGGGCTGCATCCCAGCACTGTGGGCAGCAGGGTGGGGGAGGGGATCCTGCCCCTCTGCTCCCAGTGCTCTGGGGAGACCTGCCTGCAGTACTGGGTCCAGCTCTGGAGTCCTCATCACAGGAGAGACAGGGACCTGTTGGAGTGGGGCCAGAGGAGCCCCAGCAATGCTGGGAGGGTTGGAACCCCTTTGCTGGGAGGCCAGGCTAGGAGTTAGGGGTGTTCAGCCTGGAGAACAGAAGGCTCTGGGGAGACCCTGAGGTCTTTCAGGACTTCAAGGGACCTGTCAGAAAGATGTTGACAGACTTTTGAGCAGAGCCTGTTGTGACAGAGCAAGGGGTGGCAGTTTTAAATTAAAAGAGCAGAGATTTAGACTACATACAAGGAAGAAATTTATAATGTTGAGGGTGGTGAGACCCTGGTCCAGTTTGCCCAGAGTGGTGGTTGCTGCCCCATCCCTGGAACCATTCCAGGTGAGGTTGGCCGGGGCTGAGCAACCTGCTCTAGTTTCAGATGTCCCTGCTTACTGCTGGGGGGTGGGAGGAGATGACCTTTAAGTGTCCCTTCCAACCCAAACCACTTTATGATTCTACGGGACAACAATGACAACTCTTAAATGCATCAGGGTAAGGATTGTTGGTCCTAGGCTTTGAAATGTCTGCACTACCTTTGAAAAACAAAACACAGGCTTCTATATCACAGCAGTATTTCCATAAATATTTCTGAAAGGCACCTCCAAATACAAGCTTAAACTCTTCAAACAACCATCTCTGCTTCTTGCTCCTGCTACACTAAATGTATTAAACTCAGGTTTGAAACATCTGAAGGATTGTTTTGAAGCTCTCATATTCAGGCATTTTGACATTTGACAGTCAAATGAGGAAACACATAGAGAGGAGACAACCTTCCCTGGGAAAGTTCCTATCAGACAAGCTGAGAAGGAATGTGATGTCCTGGGTTTGTCACAGATTGCTTTGGCCCTGTGAAGGCACCTGACCTCCTATGCCTGTCTCTTACCAAGCCATACAAGGTGAACCAGACTCTCCAGAGCTTCTATTTTCTCAATGATATTGTTGTCCAGCTGCAGTTTGGTCAGATTCTCCAATTGCTGTAGATTATCAATTTTCAGGATATCTAAAGCCACAGGAAACAGAAAATATAAAGGAAAATAATTTTCACACGAGATAGCTTTCAGATTAACTGACACACTATCTTGCACCAGGAAAACGTTCCCTCTTACTTCCAAAATTCTTTTCAGCAGACTATGGTCATGTGTGATGACTGCCCTAGAGAGATGAGAAGTCCCCTGGCTGGGCAAGTTTGTAATGAAACAGCCCAGTTAACCTCAGCATCCCGCACCAGAACATGCTGCTCATCAGCGATGCCAACAAGTCGGTGAGGGGGTGCTCACTGCAACCCTGCAGTTTGAGAGTGACTTTATGAATCCACTACCAGGAGGCATTTACCTTCTTTTTCCTTTACAGTTAAAAAAGAGAGGTTTGGAAAGAGACTCTGCTTTTCTCCATGTTTTCAGGCCAGAAGTGCCCAGCTACTGTTTTTAGAAATTACTCTGCTTGCTTCTGGGAGGCTCATCACAAGAGAGCAAATTTTATTAACGGCCTTGAGCATCTCTGTGTGAAGAAAGACTGAGGAATTTGGGCTGTTTAGTCTTGGTAGGAGAAGACTGAGAGGGGATCTTACTAATGTCTATAAATATCTGAAGGGTGGGTGTCAAATGAAAGCGGCCAATCTCTTTTCAGTAGTGCCCTGTAATAAGACAAGGAACAATGGCTATCAACTTGACCACAGAAGGTTACACCTCAACATGAGGAGGAACTTCTTTACTGTGGGAGTAACATAGCCTAGAACAGGCTGCCCAAAGAGGTTGTGGAGTCTCCTTCTCTAGAGGCTTACAAAACCTACCTGGATCTGTTCCTCTATGGCCTGCTCTGGGTGTTCCTGAAATGGCAGGGTGGCTGGACTCAATGGTCTCTAGAGGTCCCTCCCAACCCCTAAAATTCTAAGATACTATGCAGTTGGGATATACTCTTTCTGGGAAGGCTGAAGTTTATAACTAATCAATATCCCTGCATTTAGCTTTCATCAAAGCCAAAATCACAAGGTCAGGCCAGTATACACTACAGCAAACCAAGGTGACAGAGAAAACAGAACATTCTCCCTCCCTATTCTCTTTCCCTCAGAAGATTTCATTAGCTGCTTCACTGCTGTATTTAGTGAGTGCAGAGTAAAGCAAGGAATTGCCTGCATGAAAAGTTCACACTGCTCTGTATTTTGGATTTGGAAATACACACAGGATTGGGAACCAGGGAGGCTGCTCGAAGGAACTTAACTAATACACTTTTTTTTTTCTATTGCAGCACTCAATGAATAATCAAATTAAATTACTTATCCCCAAACCACTAAAATATTGAGCCAAATGTTCTTCCTTTTCTTTTCAATTTTTTTTATCTTTTTTTTTTTTTTTTTTTTTTTTTTTTTTTTTTTTGTGTTTTTTTGGTTTTTGTGTTTTTTTTCAGAAAGAAGGAAGCTGTGATAATAGTATC
>JAOEGS010004053.1:0-17458 GCA_025447755.1 Corythornis vintsioides
TCTGCTATCTGCTTCTACCCATACATCTTGAAAAAAAGAAAGTAGCTGGTTATTTCTTGCTTTTTATTTAAGAGCATACCAGAACCTCCAGGATTGTTCTCAAGGGAGAGGCATAAAGAAACTTCTGGGACTTCTGCTCAGTGAAAGTTAAACCATTGAAGTCCACAAGGAAACTGTTGCCCAAAACAGGAAAAATGGACCCTTTTCTAAATAGAACCCATAGAAACCAATCTTTCATTCTGAGTTTTTATACATGTTGTGTCTTTTACATGTTTAAAAAAAGGCAGATCATAAATATCAACCTCTCTGTGAGCTGCATTTAATTTGGAACAGTTTTTCTCAGATGACAAAATATAAGTTCACCCCACTGCACCTGTAGAATAGTCCCAATTAAAGTGACACACTTTGTTTCACCTCCATAAAAGTCACAGGTGCACAAGCAATTTGAAAATCAGAGTTTAGCTCAATGAAGTGTGGTAAAAGCCTAGAGCCTACCAAACGGAACCACCTCCCTCAAGTCAAACAAATCTTTTTACTGGGACTTCTGAAGATAAATACTCATCCATCCAGCTCCCTTCCTGTTTTGTAATGTCTCCCTGTCTAATTTAATAAATGCTTTCTTGCTGTTTCTTGGCATCTTCCAGAACAAGGAATGTAAACTGAAAAGACCATGGAGACTAGCATTGGCCCAGGATTCTACAATGAATAATATCAGAAGACACAGAGATGAGTCTATTGGCCCATACCTCTTGCCACGACCTCCACAAGGAAAGTTGTCGAGTGCTGTATGAATACTTTTGTTATACAATAGAGAAGACTTTTGTAAGTCAGAAGAAAAATACGATCTCTAAGAGGTCAGCTACTAAGACTACTATAACAGAAAAAATGTCAAAAATAACAATTGGAAAGGTAATACTTAGAGAAAAAAAGTAGAGAAAAGAGCACAACAACAATTACCAAAAATTATTTGCAATATTTTATGGCACCTTCAGTCAAGTAGAACATGCAAGGAAAGAACAATAGCTGCTTGATAAATATAATTTATTTATTTATACTCTATAATAATCTATTATTCTCTAAATTAATGAAATAAGATTTATGCTATGACAGTTGTAATCCAAAACCAACACCTTAAATTTTGAAGTTTAAGTTTTTTAAAGTTAACATAATTCCTTTTTAAATACTGTATCTCAAAATATCCATGAAATTAAACTCTCTTTGTGAAGTGGACTTTCTGCAGTATGCCTGAGATCTATTCATTCACAGAAGAGCCATTGCTGTAGATGCATATAAGAAATGGTACTGAAAACACTCATTGATTCTGCTTCTGGGTGGCCTTGCAAAACTATGAAGTCTCTTCAGATTCTAGAATTTGGCTCCATGTAAATTTGCCCTTCAGAAATAGATCACTGTTGTCTACATGTTTATACACCCTACTCTTGGCACTTTGAACTACCACAAAAGAGTATTATATTCATAAAAATTCAATGATGAATGGCATTCATCTGCAGGTTATAGAGCAAACCCTAAAAACTGAGAAGCTTTAAGGAAAAAGCAGTACAATGCAATGTGTAAAGAACAGCATAGCTTCTAGCATTGCCATTGGGGATTGTGTAGCCCTGAATGAGAGTTTGGTGTAGGTTTTCAACTATTTGTGAAAGAGGACAAGGTTACTGCTATTTGTTGTTGAATGATTTCAGATTTATGAAGAAAGACTAATGCGTTCTTATTTATTCATATCATTTGTTCCTTTGTGACTTTTTTTTCCAAAAGTCTGTCTTAGCCCACTTCTTAAAGTCACTTCAGGGTTTTGTTTGACATTAGAACATTTTGAGAGAGCACAGCCTTCCGTAGATACAAATGCTCTTCAAGTACTCCTCAGGACTCACAAAGAGCACTCCACCAGTACTCCTTAGTTTATGTGCACCTTTCTGTTAATGTATTGAGGTCTCTTATCTCTCCTTTTGACTGTAAAATTCAGGTTGGTGAAGGAATGTCCTGCTGCTTCTTGGACAGGCTTGGTAATGCAGCACAACAGTAGAGCAGCAGTGGATTGCCATCATGGACTGCCAGTCCTTTGCGAAATAGGTGTTTAGGTTTTCTGAGGCACTCTGAAATTACTTGTGTAACAAACACTAAGATAAAGGTAACTAAGTTCAGGTAATAGTAATGAACAGGAATGACAGTAGCTCAACACCCTTCACTGTTTCAGGGAATGGGAGTAACTCACAGGTGACTGTGTTGGTTTTCGAGGTCAGAATGACAGGATATAGGCATTTATAGAAGCTGTTTGCAATCCTGAACTTTCCACAACCATGACTATGGAACTGAATCATAGGTCTTTTTAAATCTGTGCACATTACTCCACAGACACTTTACTTATATTTAGCAGTTTCCAGAATTAATTTGTGAATCAAGAGTTGAGTTATTGCACTTTCTATGTTGTGTTTTTATCCCTTTTGATTGACTACATGGTCAGAGGTTAGGTTTGACATAATAAATATTAATGATCTCCACACAGCTGGTGACAAGCATTTGGTTGGTGTCTTCCTGTAGAACTATGTAATAGGGCTGTTGTAATCCCTTGTGCAGACACATAAATGACAACACCAAAACCATGGATGATAACGGGTCCTGGTGATTTTCAGTTCTTTGACATCTTAAGTGATTTCCTGGTCATTTATCTTCTTTGTCTGTCACCCTTTTTATTCATCACTCTTAATCCTTAGCTTAATCTTAGTAAATAATTTTCTATGTGGGTAATGTTTTGTTGAAGTATACACAATTTATTTGCTCACATTGTTCTTTCTGATGGTGTGAAAAAATTCCAGCCTACTAATCAATTTCTGATTAAATGTTTTGACTTTGTGAATTACATTTTATGTCATGGTTTCCTGAGAAAACAATAGCCTAGATCATCCCTTCCAGTTCTACTGTATCCCTATGAGATGGGAATGGATGCAGTTTATGCTGAAAGAATAACTGTGTTGTTTATCTAACTTTAGGTGTTCATATTACATCCATTTTAACCTTTTCCACACCTGTATGCTGGCCTCTTAGTTTTCCTTCTGAAAACTCTTCTAAAGAGAAATAAATAAATAGGAAATAAATAAATAAACAAACAATAAAAACCCGAAACACCAACAACCACCTATAAAAATTAAATTGAGAGCAGAATTTTTCAAACTGTGGCAATTTCCACCAAAATGAGGACACCAGCGACAAGTAAGAATATTACTAATATTATAACTATAAATAAAATACAGGGTTTCTTTTCCTTGTGTGTCTTGCAGAATTATAAAATTGTTTCATCAAAATCTCTTAAAGCAGTTTATCAGTGAATAACTGAAAATGTAAATATGCCATTTTCCTTAAATAAGAGGCACACTGTTAGGCAATCAAGAAGAGGGAAATATAATTCCAGTGCATTCACTACCTTTCAAATAGTTCTTCAAGGTGTAGACTTGAGCTTTCTTAAATCTCACATCTTTAAAACAAAAGTGCTTTCATGCTCTGTCTCAAGGTGGGTTCACACTGGAATCTCTGTGAAGGCTCCATAACTTTTATAGATTTTTATTTCTCACTAATACTTTTAGGTTTCTGGCTCCACACCTGACAAATATGTAAATGACCTTCTAAGTCTGCTAGGGATATCTTGCTTTAAGCCTTCTAAACAGATACCACAAGGGTCAGTTTATGAACCCAGGTCAGCAGGAGTTTTACCCAAAAAAACGTTTGCTCCTTATTTCCCTCCTTCCCTCCCCCTTCCTAGTTTTGGCATTAAGTTTTCTGGCTTTTAACAAGTGTAATTTGACCATCTCTTTAGTTTTGAGTTCCAGTAGGTGTGAACATATCACACTGGCAAAAGGACTGCTGAGAAATCTTTCAAAGGTTATTTCTTGGGTAAATTATTAGATCAAGGCAGACTCAGAAATGAACTGGTTTTGCTGACTCATTAGACCAATTAGCCTTATGGTAGAATGTATTGCAGATCTTCTCTAAACAGAGGACTCCCCAACTATGGATGCTCTTGCTTTTATTGGTGCTGCTGATACACAGGCTTAGTTATTTCCCAATTAAGATACTAGGGTCATGTTATTCAATAAGCTATATATGTGAAAGATCTCTACAATATCTAGATAGGGATAAGGAATAATTTTAAAAAAGAAAATAAAATAAAAAAGACCAGCAACAGTGCCCCCACTCCTAAACTCAACAGAATAAAATAAGGCAGCTCTGACAATCTTATAAGACTATCACAAAGAAGTAACTGGAAGGACATAACTGAAAGTGAATGATTTTGAGATTTACAGTGTTTCAATGAAAAACAGTATGTTCTTTTTCAGTATAACTTTACAATTTATGGCTTGTTTGCAACCTGACAGTTATTCTCTCTTGCTTTTGATGTTAGTAATGGCTACACTGGCATCGAGGCATAGATGTGTAACAATTTAAAAAAACACAGATGTCAAATATATAATTGTGTCTCTCTGTTTCAATATAATGTAAACATTCAATATATAAAAAGCATTAGGAGGTCCGTATGGTTATACAATCATATAAAAATAGAAATATTTTTTTACATTCCAACTTTTCCAGTTCTGGAGAGTAGATGACAGTAGCCTTTCTGTATATAGGCAAATCTATCAGGTTACAGAACCTTTCGGAATTTTAAAAACTGTGGAGAGAGAAAAGGAGTCAGGGTACTAAAAGCTTTAACAATAATATGTTTATTTTAACGTGAAGAATAAAAAGTTGGTTGAAACTCCAGAAACTGAAACTCTGTATTGGAGAAAATGGTTGCAACATCTGATTGCAGCTAGTTGCATTCATATAGAGTTGAGGGGAAAAGAAAACTAGAAAGACATTTTTGGTTACCAAGGAACCTAGAACACCTTTTAAAAGATTTTGAAAGCCTTAATTTAGGCACTATGTGGCCAGAAGTTTAGGCAAGTAAATTTTCTGCATCCAACAGATATAAATTATTGCTAGATGATAAGCAGTTCTGCAAAATTGAGCAGATTCTTTGCCTCATTTTAGGCATTCATTTTAGGAAACTATGTTAAAATCAATTAAATAAAATGAAATTCTACTACATTATAATGAATTAAATAGAATGAAACCCTTCATTCTTTTGTGAAAATATGGGAAATTTTCATGTTATTAAGTTCTTACAGAGTTAGCCTTGAAATATGGTGTATAAAACCAGCTAAGAAATTCCAAAGCTGCATTCTATAGCAAGAAAGGAATTATACTGACCTTTTCTGGAAAGAAAACAAATAAACAAAACCCCCAAACAAACAAAACCAATCAAACAAACAAGCCACCACAACAAAAATACACCAATCAAACACTGTTTTCTTGAATTCTGTTATTTATGCTGACAAACTTTGTTGCCTGTCTGGCAAACTATATAACCAGATCTGAAATCTCTCTCTGATTAATCTTACTGACCTTCATTTTATTCTAATCTGACCCCTAATTCTTTTGTTTGCTTGTTCATTTTCTTTTCAATTTCTATGCCCTTGAGACCAGAGGTCTTTGTTCATGAGAAGGCTTCAGAGCAGAAGTGGAGGGTTTCTGCAGATATGGGAATGCAAGGTACTGTGTTCTTGTGCACCTGACAGCAGGGAGGAAATTTGCCTGTTCCCTGTTTCTGGTAGTGACTGTTGGGGTTCAGATGGGAACCCTGGAAGGTGGGACAACAGCTCTCCCTGGAGACAAACTAACCAGAGCCATACCAGGAAAGAAGGCTGGGTGTGCAGGGCTAGAGCAAGGAGCACTAGGGTAGCTGGAGGTCAGCAGCATGAGCGGATACTCTGCTGATTCTCAGAGGAGCAGTGGGCAGATGTACAGCCTTGCATCAGCTGTAGGGAAGGAGGCTGACTTATCTAGGGACACAGAGGGAATGTGTGTAATTTATTGCATCTCAGGAAGCCGCTAAACATTCCTGAGCTGTGACCATACTGGGGGAAAGGATTCCCCCCTCAATGCAATGGCACAGTAGGCAAGAGGACAGGAAGAGATTGGTTTTCTTTTTATGTTGTCATTCCCAGCAGATTGAAATTTTTACTGTTCAGAAATAGGCTTTGCTTCAGTAGGTAGCCAAATAAAATCTAGTGTTTAAAAATACCCTTGATATGCTTGTTTTGAGGTAAAGGTGTAGCCAGAATTATCTCAAAACTTTGGCTGACACAAGGTTAAAAAGAGAAATGATGTTACCATTGCTACAGTGATTTAATGAGATGAGGACCCTACTGCTCAGCTTCCTTTGAGACTGATGTTGGTTAGAATTTTTAGGAATACCTTATGAAAAAGAAAGATGATTTCCCTCAGGTGGCTCTTGTTTTGTCCAGTTATACTTAAAAAGCTTGCCAATACCTCTGAGAGCCTTTTTAAACCATCTCTTTAACCAATTACAGGAGCAGCTGCACCACCAGAAAAAGCAGGCTCAGCCTCTTCTTCAAAACAGTGATAAAGATTTCACAGTCTTTCACATCAATTTGTTCCAGGGCTTCGCAGTCATTCCTGTTAGAAAGTTTTCTCTGGTTTTGGACTGAAATCTCCCTAGCTGTGAGTTTAGCTTGCAACCCCTTGTCTAATCCTTACTGAACATAAACTACAGGGTATTACCTTTCTCTTCATAGCTGTCCTATATGTACTTCACTAATCATTGTGTTTCCCCTAGTTGTTTCTCCTCTGGAGAAGGTAACTCCAATACCTTCAATATTTCTGTATGCTTAAAACCTATGATAATTCTTGCTGCTGTTCTCAGTCTAGTTCTCTTTGTCTTATCAATCCACAGTCTTCTTTAATTAGATTCCACCAGATGAGTGGATCTTACTTCCACTGCAGCCTTGTGAGCATTGCACAAAGCAGCAACCAAAGACTGTATTTTATAGGGATTATCTTTCTTTTTAGACCTTAGCAATTTCCCTTTGCCACAATAGGAAAAGGTCATTAACTTATGTTCACTTAATGATCTGTGATAAATCCAATATAGATTTATCTGCTTAGAGAGTAGATCTTATATACAATCCACTATATAATAAGCTCCTGTTCTTCAACTCAGACACTTTGCAGTTTTTTTTCCATTCTATATTTTTGCAGTTGATTATCCTCCCCACACAGAATATCTTGGAAAACAATTTAATAAAAACAAGAATTACCTTCCCCCCCGCCAAGACAACACAACTTTTGGTAACAGCCCTCAGTATATACTTGAACTTTATTCCAGGTGGGACCACAAAAAAATAAAGAGCAATCTCTGTTAAGTGTGCAATTGCATATTGACCTCTACTTGCTCTTCACTGTGTCCTTAGGATTTTAATAATGCTCTGCTCTTAAGGATGAGTGGGAGTTTTTGTCCCTTACTCCCTCATAAATGATACTTCAATAACAGATTGCCAGGAATTTTTCCTCATGTTGGAGAGTTAATTATATTCAAGTATTTTAGTGAAGCTACAAATTTACTAAAGAACACATATACAAATGCATGGTTGGAAGCAGGGAATGGTAACAGTCTGGAGTTGCTTCTTCAACACCATGATTGACAGACTCGATAGGCACATCTGCTAAGTAACTTCATGGCAGGGTCTGCATACGCACACTGTAAAATTGCAAATCTGGTCTGTAGAGGATAAGGGCTTCTTAGGTCTGACATTATATTTACCAGGCTCATGCTTTTCTAGCTGGAGAGGCCCTTCACCTTCTACTGTAAACAGAAAGAAATCAGAGGCTCTCTCATGCAGGGCTGTTGGCAAATCACCATGAACTTGTTTCAGCCAGAGCACACTTCGGCGTCATGGTCAGTGAAAGTCTCTGAGCTTCAAAGGTAAGTCCTGTGCTCAAAGAGAGACATTGCAATGACCCAGGACTCCTGGCAGATTTGGTTTCAGTTACTGGAAGATTCTCAAAAAATTCAAAGGCACTTCAGCTCCCTTCAAACTTTAGCAAAGAGCAGTAGACCTCCTAGACAAAGTGCAAAGTGTAGCACTAGCAGTCCAGCAAGAGTCTGCATCTTGATTTCACTAGAGCAGATGTTATCTGCAAGCAATTAACATACTTGTCATCACCAGTGAAATAGATACAGAATTCTTTGAGCATTTTTTTTAATCTACCCTAAAGAAAAGTGTTTGTGCACAAAGCAGAATTTCCACATTAGTATTAAAATAACATTCAGTGAGGCAAGTGGCATGTGTCACTTTTTCAGTTTCCTCCAGTTCCTCTTTTTTTTTTCAAAGAGCGATGCTATAACACTTAGACCAGAGCTAAAGAATGCATTTCATCACAGACATGTATAATTTAACAACAGAATATTTGATGGCTGCATTTTTTTACTTCACTGTTACTATTTTCAAATGCTACTCTTTACTATGCAGAGAGTCATAGCAGGTATGTATTGCACTCTCATGAGTGTGATGGGTCAATGCTGGCTGGATGCCAGGTGCCTACCAAAGCTGCTCTATCACTACTCCTCAACTGGACAGAGAAGAGAAAATATAATGAAAGTCTCATGGGTCAAGGTAAGGACTTTGAGAGATCACTCACTAATTACTGTCACAGGCAAAATAGACTTGGCTTGGCAAAATTAGTTTAATTTATTACTAATCATTTCAGAAGAGGGTAGCAAGAAATAAAACTGCATCTTAAAAACTCCCCCACACTCACACTCCCCTTCTTCCTGAGCTTAACATTACTCTTCAGTTTTCTTTGACTGAAACACTGGGGCAACATGGAATGGGGCTTAAAGTCAGTTCATCCCATGTTGTTTCTGCCACTCCTTCCTCCTCACTGGAAGGACTCTTCACACTCTTCACCTGCTCCAGTGGGTGTCTCTCCCACTGGAGATGGTCCTACACTAATTTCTCCAGTATGAGTTCTTCTAATGGGCTAAAGTTCTTCACAAGTTTCTTCTGTCTGGATTCCTTCCATGGAGTTTAGTCCTTCAGGACTGCTCCATCATGGGACCCACACAGAATCACAAGTCCTGTCAGCAAACCTGATCCATCATGAGATCCTCTCTCCACAGGTCCACAGGTTCTGCCAGGAGCTACAAATGACGACGCTTGTTGTTATTCTTTAGGGACATCTCTTCACACTATATCAATTTCTTAACATAGAGGGCAACACCTCTGCCTCTCCTTCCCATCTTGTCCTTTCTGAACAGCCTATAGCCATCAATAGCCACACTCCAGGCATAGGATTAATCCCACCAAGTTTCAGTAATGGCCACTGTGTCATAGCCTTCCAGCAGCACAGTAGCTTCCAACTCTCCTTGTTTGTTGCCCATGCTCTGTGCGTTCATGTAGAGGCACTTCAGCTGTGCTGTCGGCCGTGTTCCCATTCCAGAGAAATACCTATTAATTCTCTTAGGTGTTTCCCTGGTGTTTCCCTGTTGGCTTCTTCTACCTCAGGAGCCCCTGGATCATCTCCATGAGACATTGGCAATGTTGCTGTGTCCCCAGTATGCCTCAGGGCAACAGGTTGAAGGTCCTTACTAGCTTCCCATCCCACTAACCCTGATGTGTCAACCCATAGCTTGTGACAGACAAGCCTTTTATTATTATTCTCCCTCCCTCGCCTTCAGAGAGAGCTAGCAAAAGAAATTGAACTTGAAACCAAGCTCCTGATTCTACTTTATTTAATTTGTTCTGCCTCAATATCCTCCAAGATCTTCTCTGTAGCAGCTCCCTTGTTGATTAGTGACAGGAGTTGAGTAGAAAGTGACTATCATGCCAAGACTCGAGGGCACTGAATCTGGAATAAGCCACACATATTTAAATCTAGCTAATGTAGTGACATCTTGAAGCAGCCTGGGGCAGAGAAGTTTCCTCTAAACAGAGGTTTCTAGCCCACAAGCCCTTGAATATTTTTTGTGAGTAAATGATCCTGTGGCATGTGCTTTAATTAAAATCATATTGGGCCTGTTCCATATTACCCAGCACGATCTCTGGAGCTTGCTTCTTCACCTACCTCTGCCTTGCCCGCCAAGCCCTCCTTGTTTACATTCCAGCTGCACAGACTGTTGATGCAGCCAAACCCATCTAAAATGAGCCATATGAATGTGATGAGGAAAGCCTGAAAGAATGAATTTGTACTTCACACTGTGTGTTATATTATAGTCCAAAGATGGTCTGGCAAAGGAAGTAATTTGTATATCCCGCCTTTAGGTACCATGATGAAGGGTGGAAACAGGGAAGGCTAAATAATAGCTTCTGAAATTCTAATAACAGATCATGTCTTCCCTTTGACTATGAGTGATGCTGTGGTTATGACAAAAGGGCTAGTTATAAAGCTGCATGTTTGACACAGGGGCTCTGTATAACATCCTTCTGTTACAAACAGCACTCAAAGAACTCTAAGTCTTCTAGAGTCATCTAGTTAGGGAACAAAAAGATAATATGAATAAATTATTTTGTTGGGAATCTGCTTATTTACATATTGAACTGTAGAAAGCTCTGCTTCTCTGATGGAGGGCAAAGCAAACAACTCAAATACCATCTGCTTTTTTATGGCATCAACCCTCCTTTCAGCACTTCCTCAAAATTCCCTTTACATTTTTATTATGTCCCATTCCAGAAAAGCTATGCTCAGTTTATATCTTCATATTCTTGTTTTGCATGTAGAGATTGTTCTATCCCTCCTTATAAAAAAAAAAAAAGGAAAACAAAACAAAACAAAAGCTATATAAGCAAAAATATCCTTTTATGGGGTTTCTTTTTGTTTTGTTTTGTTGTGCATTTTTTTTCCTGTCTTCATTGTGTAGTTTTTACTGATATAAAAATATTGTTAGAAATGTTATTACTCTGCAGAAGTACTGGAAAGCAGAGAAATTGCTACAGTACTTGCTGGGTTAATGCCAAAAAAAACAAAGAAAAGAAGACAAAAATGGCATTTTGGATCAACTGTTTTGGAGCCTCCATGGCAGGTACTTGGGGTGCTAAAAGTTTTACAGCAGTGGAAACTTCAGTAATTGCAGGATGCCCATAGAGCACTTGTTTAATGGCTTCTATGATATTAATCCTTCAAAGACTGCAGTCAATGATGGTTTATTCAGTGCTGACAGGGTGTTTTGTGCCAGGAAATCCAGGTTGCCAGAAGCACGTGGTAAATTGCTACTAAATCAATTGCTGTTGAGCAGTCAGGCTTCAGAGTGTTTCTACAGCCCATACTATATCATAGAATCATAGAATGTTTAGGGCTGGAAGGGACCTCCAAAGGTCATCTAGTGCAGCCCCCGTGCAGTGAGCAGGGACACTCTCAACTAGACCAGGCTGCTCAGAGCCTTGTCCAACATCACCTTGAATATCTCCAGGGACAGGGCCTCAACCATCTCCCTGGGGATCCTATTCCACTGTTCTATCATCCTCAAGGTAAAGAGCTTCTTCCTGATATCCAATCTATCGGTGGTACTACAAAAGGAAATATTCATTTACAGATGTCATAAAAAATAGATAAAGGTATATGGGGGAATACATGTAGAAAAATCAGGACATTTGGAGAATGCCTCTATTGAATCAAAACTTAGAGACCACAATTTATATTTTAGAAGAGATTGTGTCTGAGTTGGCAAATAGATGATGAAAGTAATTGCAGAAACTTTCCTGCCCGAAAAAAAGGTTTACTATTCATAGCTATGATTGAAAATTTTATTTTCAGCCTTTTTCTTCTTGCAAGTAATCCTATTCTATCGAAGATTACTTGGTTTGCTCTCGAAGTTAGATGTCACTGAGGAAAAACAAAACTTCAAGTTTTTGCTGTCTCTGGTAAAAACATTCCTGAGATTGTTCTGCTGTTTTGTGGACAATCAAGTTTCAATGCCCAGGAACAATTCCTGTCACTGTTTAATTCACTAGAGTAGATGCAGTTGTAGTGAGCTGCTGGAGATCCCAAGCCACCAGAATAAAAATTTTCATGCTTCCTTATACTGTGGATAGACCTCTGAACCACCTGGGCTCCAGAACAAGAGACCCTAGAGTCCAGCAGCAGAATCTCATATCTGAATTGTCTATATATATATGCTTCACTTCTGTTTCCAAAATGAAAAAAAAAACCCACAAAACCAAAACAAATGAACAATCAAAACCAAACCAAAAACAAACAAAAAAACCCACCCCAAAACAAACAACAAAAAAAACCCCACCCACCATAAATCCCTGTCTTAAAATCCTTGACATTGAAAGGTTCACAGGCTGTCAAAAATGACAACTCTTGTAAAATCAAATCAGAAGTTTATCTTGTGAAGGTGGAGAAAAAACAATTGTTTCAGAAGACTCTTATGACATAGGTTACTTTGGCTTCTGGGTGTCCAAACATAGACACTTATGGAAACAAAGTCATTCATAGCTCTCAGTGTTCTTTGAAAAATCAAAACTGAAAGCATTTATTTGTTATACTCTGCAGGATATGTGTTTTTCTCTTTGGTTTGTGACACGGTGGCTTTGTACAGCTACTAAGTGCAATTGGAATAAACTGGAGAATGTTAGAGACTCCTAAATGGACTATGCTTTAGATACAAGCTAGCATTATAATATGAAAGTCTGAGTGCTTGGCAGTTAAACACAGACGTCCCAATGGGACATGTACCCTGTAGCCTAAGAAAAGAAGTTACACTTGATATTTGCAGCTTACGTGCTATCCCACACAAAATCCCAGCAAGCTGCATTTTTTAACAAATAGTTTTATATGCCACATCCTCACCATTGATCACTCTGTCAGAGACTGCAAAAAGATTCCGTTAACTTGTTTAGACTGGTTTCTCCATTGCTAAATAACATTTGCTATTTAATGTTTGGCCTTTACAACTCTCATGGCTAAAGTGATAGAAAGCTTTTACATAAGTATTATTTAGATTGTTTGTGTTTTGGGTTTTTTTTCTCAATATTGAGGGAGGAAAATTTGGCACAGAAGAACTTAAGGAAATTAAATTTTCATTACCTCAAACTCGGCATAGTAATTGGATAAGATTTTGTCTGAAAAATTACTGATATTAAAAATTCTCCTCAAATTCCATTGGGAGGGGTGCTAAAAGATTTATTAATGTGGATGATCCCTCTGTAGAAGAGCTGGCATTCATTACCAGGTCCTCTCTCCTTCAGAACTGTGTGGGCTGCCTCCTCTGTTATGCACACTCACATAATACCCCTTTGGCAAAAACAGTGGTTGCTTACAGAGTAAATTAATATTAGGAAAGTATTTATCCATTTGTACTCTATTGAGTGTGATAAATGTTTTTCCCTTTCTGAAAAACAAAACACTTGCATTTTCTGCTTTTGTTCTTCATCTCATCCCATCTGTTTTGTTTCTCTTAGATGGAAATGAGAATAACAGCTGACCCTCTGTGGATTGCCAGTGGTCTACGGAGGATTTGAAGGCCTCTTTAATATCTTTGAAGGTCCTTTTTAAAAATAATGCTGTCCCAGTTCATGTGAAAAGCTGTATAATTCTTTCATCAGATCATAACTGTTGCAGTGAACAGACTAGAGCTATTTTCTGTCTTTGTCAATAGTGAGGGATTTGTGGCCAAGTGGCCTACTGGTCATCTAAAACTTTGAGTTTCCTGCCATGGAGAAAAACTAAAAGCCTTTGTCTAAAATGCAAGCTTGATAAAAAGGTGATAAAATGTTCTCCTCCACCCAAAGTAGCAGACCCAGTATATCTTTTCAAGATTGCAGCAAAAACACAAACATTTTCTGAAAAGTTTCTAAACATGCATCTTGCAGGAAAGGAAATTCAGACATTGTATATTGTTTTGGATAACACTCGGGGTAATCAAATAATTTGGGTCTTTACAGATATGACAACCTCAAGTTTTTAGGTAGAAACTCATGATCTTTGGTGTTTCAGCAACGTAGACCACTCTAATGTTTTATCCTATGGAGGGTAACGTTACAAAAAAATTGAATTCTGTATCACAGCAAGTTAATCACAATTGCTTGAAAACTAAACCAATGCAACATAAAATTCATGAGCCACTTTGCCTTTAGTCACAGAAATTAAATCTGCTGTAAAACATGGAAATTCACAGGCTGTTGAAGTCATGGGAAGAGTTATAGCTAAGGCCTAAGAAATCTCACTGATTCCGATTAGATGCCTAGTAAAACCAATTAGAAAAATACAATTATTTCTGGTGTGAAATAATTAATGCTTTTTTGTTTGTTTGTTTGAGGTTGGATTTTTTTGGAAGGGGGATTCTGATAGAAGTATTTAAAATACCCAGGTATGATGATCCTTAAGGTAACATAATTTTACATTCAGTTATGTTTCCTTTTTCAGGGTTTTTCACAGCCTTTATAATTTCTCAGAAATGGATTTTCATAAGTAGCTTGATTTGGCGTGACTACTAATGTTAGTCACCACAACTTAACTGAATCTGGCAAAATAAACACTACAACCATTTCCAGCATAGTTACTACATGAATTGGAGCAAGGACTAGGCCCATAAAGTAATCTAGTTTTTATGAAAGTGAATGTCCCTTTTCTTTTCTATTAAAACCAGAAGCAAACTGGTATATACCAGCTTGGCCAAGGAATAATAACTTTTTCATTTTACATTAAAAAGTGTCTTTAAATTTTTTTTAGTTCATAATAAAGAACAGAGAAATATCCCTTATTAGTTGAACCAAAGTCATGTTGGTAAGTGAAAAAATAATAAACTAAAATTACTTCATTTCTTATTATATAATCAGCTGGTGATGCAAAAGACAAGCTAGCACCACTCACTAGTCCATCTAGCAATTACAAAACTGAATCAGAAAGCTGTCATTCACTGGAAATGACAAAAGTATTGTCATTCAGGATGAACATTATAGGTATTCAGGATGAACACACACCAGCTGGCAGGACACAGATCAAGTTGATAGTGAGGTTGCTGTGAGTGATATTCTAGCATAGCATTTCCAAAAAAAAAAAAACCAAAACAAAACAAAATTTGAGATCTCAAGAGAAAGAAAAATAATAATGAAGTGCTCAATCATGGAGAATGAAGAATTCAACTTTGTTATTCCACTCTATGATGAAGACCACAATGTAGCCTCCTCTCAATCAGTGCATAGATCCCTGATCCTCCACACCAAAGGGGTTGTAGGATACGGAGGTGGGTAATATGGGCTCTCAGAAGCACAGAATTATTTCCCAATGAAAAATAACAAAAAGAGATTCAACCTCTTTTTCATAGAAATAAGATGATACAAAGGGTATCATCTTCAAAGTATTCCATAATCACAAAATAATTGTGCCTAGTGACATAGTCAGACATACTCCAAAGATTCTGCTTACAGGGGTTCAGGGTGTGACTGTCTTCCAGCTGCTGCCTGCTACCCTCCTGCCTGAGTTCAGTCTCCTGGCAGCAGAGGCAGCAGTATAAGGTAAGCATGCACCACGTGCCTCCCACAGTCCAAATTCTAGTAACTGGAGTTTCACAGTAGGTTTAGGCTGAGAAAGTGAACACTGTGATAAACAGGCTACAGAATAGTATACTTTCTTGTGGAATAGATAATTCAAGGTGACAGGTGAAGTGACAAGGTGCGGATATTTTAAACTACTGCAAATAGATTCCTTGGAGCTCATCTAATCACATCCTTTGTTTCCAAAAGACCATAGGACTTAAACTACTAAACCATTCACACATTTATTGTAATGATCACTGTGTTGAAAAGTGAAGCCCCTTTCTTGAAAGCATTTGGAACTGAGGTTTTTCTATTGTTGTGTATGAAAAATTCAGTTAATATTTTTTGTGTTCACATGGTAGAAGACAGTCTACTGTGCTACATTTTTAATCACCAAACTTTATTCCAGAGTGTTGAGTCATGTCAATATGAAGCTACAACTACAAGCATGCTGTATTAGAGAACACAAGCTAGGAAGTCCAGATATGAGTATATAAAATATATAACGCTCACTAACATAGACCCTATTAATGAAGAAGTCAGCTTGTCAAAATTTTTACTTTATAAAAGGAAAATTAAATATTTTTTTTCTGAAAATTTATCTTCATTTACCCTCTGTGTGTAAGAAAAATATATAACATGATGTATTTCTGCTTTCAGTGCAATACAAATATAAATAACCTATAGAACAGGTGTAATATCTGCATTTATGCAAGTGTGTGTGTATGTATGTGCATATCTTTGCATGTGTTAACCATAACTATGAAGTAGTTTATTATTTTCCATATGTATAAATTTACATCTTCAGTATATTCTATTACATTAACTATACAGAATATATCATAAAATGTAGTAGAATTGACCCATAGTTGTGGCTTTAACTATTTAAAACTGAGTATTTTTCTTTTTTTTTGTTGTATGTAGATTTCTTTCAGCAGACAGAAATCTAAATTAATGTAACTTGAAAGGTAGGTATACAAATTTAATTTTTTACAGTTTCCATTTTGATTCAAGGTATTATGAAAGAAAAAGTCAGTATTAGGTTCAGTGCTTTCTGTTCCAAAAGAAAAATGGACACATTTGTTGCTTAGATCCTAGGATAAGGATCTATAATATTAAAAGTGTCTAACTTCCAAATCAGAGAAATACTAGCTTGTTCTGTGCAATCATCACATGCCTTGAAGTTTCAATAACAGCTGCAGCAATTCTTATGTGGTTTATATGTAATTTGCTGATATTTCCCTGGGCAGTTTGCACACCCTTCTCCCTAAATCTAATGTCTGTTGTTTGAGACCTCAAGATGTTTTGGTCTTTGGAAATCATGTTGTCTGTGGTGGCCAGCTGTCACACATATCTCCCCTGCTTCCCTTACCCCTTTCACTAAAAAGGACCAGAAGAAGTGTCATCTCAACTGCCTTTTTTTTTTTTTTTACAGAAGGTCAGAGATTTGTGCTAAGATTTTTAAAATATTATAGGAAGCATTAATATAAAGGAGAAAACATCAAGAATTTAAAAGACTCACAGGTTCTACTCAACTTCTAAGCTTGAGAACTTTTGTATGATAAAACTTAAGGGATATGCTTTATCATTCACAGCACCAGCTTAAAACTTCAACCCCATTATTAGCAAGGATTTTGGAAGGGTTCTCCTGTGTGGTAAAGAGCTATCCTCTTTTCTGTCTATTGCCAGTAAACCCATTTCTTTTCCTCTAGTGATGGTGGTGACTGTGTTATTGCACAGCAACCACGGGGCCTCCTTTTCTGGCTTTAAAACCACAAAAGCCTGAATGTTAAAGACATTTTGAGACTTGAGTTTACCATTTCTTTTGGTTTTTCACTGTTCTTCACTTCCCATGTCTGATCAGGATTGGAAAGGGAAGTGTTGAAAGACTATACTTATGTATTATTCATTGAGCACTGACACAGTGCTTGGAGTTTAACGACCCAATGAAATACCACAAAAAAAAAAAAAAAAAAAAAAAAAAAAAAAAAAAAAAAAAAAAAAATTTTACAAAATTTCAAACCCCACCAAAAAGAAAAAAAAATGGAAGATTCAAAAAAAAAACCCTT
>JAOEGS010004053.1:21085-31298 GCA_025447755.1 Corythornis vintsioides
TTTAATAAGATAGTGACCCTTTAGGTATAGGTTGATCCCCCTTAGCTTTAAGCACCTCTAAAAGGCATTATAACTTATTTAACTTCTGAATTATCCCCTGGATGTACTCTTCTCTGTGCGCTAGGGGGATTCCATTAAATACTTCAGATTTGGCTGCTGATGTTATACAGGCTGAATCTGAATTTAGTTTTGTTGTTGCACGCTTTCTCTGAAGTAGTTAGCACAATAGGATATGTAATTTCACCAGAATTTGTGGATATTTTTGTCATACAAGTTGTTAACAATATTTTTTTCTGAATATTCCTTGTTTGTTTTGTTTTGTTTTTTTCACCTTTACATTGCAAGGAGCTTAACCTGGCTATGCAGGTTGACCATCATGTGTAAAGTGTCTAGTATACAGAGAGACCAGCCTGTTATTCCCTATTAATGTGTCACATCCAAGATTCTAGCTTTGCAATGTCAATATATCCTGAATGTTGCTATCCTACCTGTGAAATAAGCATCACAATGAAGATTTACCTAGGTCATTCTTGTTTTCTTGATAATAAATAATAATAAAAATTAATTATAAATAATAAAATATGAAATGAAACAACAAAAGTTCTTCAACATAACAAAACGCTACACTTTTTAAAGGAAACAACAGTGACTCATAAACTGACTTGCAATATAATCATATCAGGGAAACAATGACACAGTTGGGTTGAGTGTGACCTTCTACAAAGCCCAGAGGAGTCTGCATCCGGCATTTTGACTCAGATCCCTTCCTGAATGTAGTAAAACAGTAAGCCATAACAGTAAGAAAAATTACTGCAGGATTGCCCTGAAATGAACTCATTTCAAACATGCCAGCCTACCTCCATTTTTTTTTTTATTATTTTATTTTATTCTTTTTTTTTTCTTTTCACAAAGAAATTACCTCCCACAGTCCTGTGAATTATAAGATAGGATAGATTTCTTCCAGTGCACTGTACAATTTTCCCCCTCTTCCCTGAAGAGGTATGATTATGTAACCTAATAAATTGGTCTCATTACAGAGCCACTGACAGACAGACAGATATATTGCTGCCAATGGCATGTGTGCTGAAGGTGAGCATGCCGAGGGGGTGGTGGAAGTAAACAGTGGATGCAGCACTCAGAAAACATCTGGCTTAAGGAAGTTGTGCCTGTTGCATAAAGAAGGGGAAGATAAGGATGTCAACAGCATAGAGGGTGACATCCATCAATCAACTTCTTCATTACAGCAAGAATGAGCACTGTGGGTCCTTGGGAGAGAGAAGAAACCAGTGATCCCTCATCTCACAGGTGGCAAGTCTAAAAAGGCTAACCTTTCACAGTTACAGGGGCAGGCAGAATGAAAAATGTGGTTTTAATTAATTACTCATAACCACACACACACACACACACACACACACACACACAGACCTACACAATATCCTACTTTCATATATATTTCCCCTTCAGGATAAAATAATGTAATTTAGAAGTCCCATTATTTATATATATTTTTTTTTAAGCATAACAGTATATCTTAACAAGAAGCAAATTTTCAAGTCTTTGATCAAGCAAATAATTCTCTGTAATAAAATGCATACAATTATTTTCTGCATTTCTATTTCACTCCAAAGGATTGAAGAATGGGAGAAGGAAATATGCCAGAAGATAACATGACTGAATGAACACTCATGGCATTTTACTCATCTAAATTGAGAATTAGATGATTAATTAAATCTTGAACTAAGAATTAGATGGTTAATTAAATCTCAAGCTCCAGGGATTTAAGTACGAAAGAGTCTGGTCCTTCTGCATATTGTAATATGTGTTAGAATACATGGGGATAGATTTTTCACACCCCTCAGAAATAGCACTAACCACCAGAGGCAGAATACAGCCTACATTTGTACAGACAAATGAGAGCTTGTTGTCCACCAGTACTCCCAGATCCTTCTCCATGGGGCTGCTCTCCAGCAAAGAACCTCCCAAGCTCTACTGGTGTAATTTATTATTCCTTCCCAGATGCAGGACTCTGCACTTTCCCTTGTTAAACCTCATTAAGTTCTTCTGTGCCCTGCTCTCCAGTCTGTCCAGATCTCACTAAATGGCTGCACAGCCCTCAGGTGGATCAGTCAAACCTCCCAGCTTCGTGTCATCAGTGAACTTGCTGAGCAGAAACTCTGTTGCATCATCAATGTCATTGAGAAAAATGGTGAACAGGACTGGACCCAGCACTGATCCCTGAGGAACTGCACTAGTTACAACTCTCCACCTGGACTTGACACCACTGACCGCCACTCTTTGGTCTCTATTGTCCAAATAGAGTTCTTAATCCATCTTACTATCTGCTCTTCTATCCCACAATTCCTGATCTTTTTCACAAGGATATTATGGGAGACAGTGTCAAAAACCTTGAGGGATTGCTGAGAACACCACCTGAGACTTTAACTAGTCTCCCCAATGCCTTAAAGTCCCTCTTAATTTCCCTTGGACTTGAAACATCATCATTACCCACCTGGATAACCAACAAGGGGTAACAATCAGAGGACTGCACCAGTGCAGGGTGATTTCTTTTTAAATCTCTGACCCGAGCACCAGGGAGGCAACAGACCTCCCTGTGGGATGGGTCTGGTCTATAAATGGGCCTTTCTATTTCCCTCAGCAAAGTCACCCACTACAATCACCCTCCTTTTCTTTCTCTTTGAGGAAGTCCTAAGGTGTGGAAGTGAGTGAGAGGCTCTGGGAGACTCACTGGATGAATCCCTGTAACAATATCCATTCCCTTCTACCTTCGGAGTCTAAGACAACTGATCTGGCAGGCTGATATATCTCTGTTATTTCAGCATACAGCAAGTGGAAGTAAGTGCAAACAGACACCAAGGAGGGCATGGATGCCCTGAGTTAACCACTGAATCTCCCTTTTTCCCACCAATCACAGAAGATAAAAGCTAGGGGGGTGACTTAGATCCTAAATAACTTGTAAATTCAGAGGCACATCTAAATCTCCACCTGTTTATCTTTTTTGATCACATGAGAAGCCTTTAGAAAGAACAGAGATAAAGAAAAGCTCAGGTGAACTGGACCATATGGGTCACAGCACCCTACAATAAGCTTTGGAGTCAGCACTGGTAAGGTAAAGATGAATTGATTTTACAGGGGCTGCTGCTCCATAATGCTGCAAGATTTGCAAGAAGATCAAATCTGCAGTCATTTCTCTCACCAAACATTCACTGATGTCAACTTTCTCCTTCACAGGGAAATTGGGATTTGGCCCTGTCTGCAAATGAACTCCCTAATGTCCCAAAGCAGCCAGAAAAAGGAAAAAATGTTTGTAGGATGAGGAGGACTTTTTTTACTCACTTCTCAAATGATAGCCATGTTTTGGCAGTTGTAATGAAGCCAATGAGAAAAAAACATTACTGAGAAAAAGGTCTCTAACAGGGAGCACAGTTCTTGTGTATCATTATTATCTCAGCATTCACCTCAGAGTGTGTGCATTTGATTAGGTTCACCTTTCTTCCTCCAAAAGCATCAACAGTCAATAAGGTTATGACTGAGAAAGAGCTAACAGAGCCTTTATTTTGTAGATCATTAAAAATGACCCAGGGGACCAATTTTCTGTGCTTTTGCTCAGTTTCCTTCTGATTCTAATCATTAAGAATGAGATACACATAGTTGTATGGGGAGACAATGACCAAAATTCTCACGTTGTTTATGTCAATGCGTTCTGTTGAAGTTGAACTGGAATAAATGAGAGGAACATTTGCCTGACTTTCTCGTGGCAGCTTTAACTCAAGCGCACATGAAACTACATTCCTTTCTCAGTGAAAGATGCCCCATATGAAATCTGAAGTGACTGAATTAAATTGCATTATAGACCTGCAAAGATCAGGAGGTCAAATTCAAATTTGCTGCAAGCAGTGGTAATGAAGTTGCCCACAGTTGACTGTCTATTCTTTGTCTCAGGGCTCTAGCTATACTCAATAAGTGATATATGGGGGTTTTTTTATATCAGTGATACCAAAATATATTTTAACTCAGTAACTGAAGCACTAGTGAATGACCTGGCCATTCTCCTTCAAAAGTGTATATAAGAAATAGATCAGCCTTTGCTGATTAAATGTAAATTTGTGTGACTTAAATAGGCAATAGTTTTATATTGGTCCTTTTCATTGGTAAAAGAGCAGTGGAAAATACATCAGCTGTCTTGCCAAAGGCATAAGAATTTTTTCACATTACCATACAGTAGGATGCATATGCAGAGAGCTGTCTGCACATGGCTGTGTGCAAAGTCTGTTTATTTAAACAAACCTCAGATTAATAAATCACACTCTGCATGCTGAATGCTGTAACATTAGCGAGCTCTGAAATGATCTGTAGAGTTGGCCATTTAGATTAATGTACTGGTCATGAGTTGATCTGATGATATATTGTTCTGATTCTATGCAATTTATCATATGAGAAGCTCCTGAATTAGCTTGCTGTGCTAAGGCTAGTACCAAGGATGGGGAGAGAAGCTTGCAAAAATTGTATCTCTGATGATAGAAAGACAAAAGATTTCCTCTGTCAGAAGCTAGGTTTTTAACTTTTTTTTTTTTTTCCCTCTCCTTTTTTGAGTAAGAAATGAAGGAATTGTAAAAGGCATAAATGAAATGTATTTAGAATCTTTCTGTCTGAATTCCTTCATTTCATAGTCCAGGGCTGTCATCAAAATGAAACCTATCAGTTCGTGCCAAGCACACATGCACACAGACTGCTTTTGGGAAGAGAGAATAAAGAAGGGGAGAGGAAAGAAGGAGATGGAGCTAGAAAGAGAGAGGGCAGGATATGAAAGCAGAAGACACAAACATTTCCTGAAGACACATGTTTTCTAACCCCTCTCATCCACAGGCGCCCTTCCTTCCCTCAGTCTTCATAAATAGCTTCTAACATCCAACAAAAGTTTCTGACATTCAAGGTACAGCAGGCGACAACATGAAGCAGTCATGCAGAGGCTCTTACTGCTTTAAAGATCCCAGTTACTGGCATTGTCAGACAATTATCAGGTTTCCTAATCCATTTTTACCTGTCATGATTTAATGTCAAAATCTCTAAAGCCAGTACATAAATCCAACAGGCTTTGATTCTGTTTCCTAAATCCCAGCTAACATGTTTAACAAGGAACTATGTACGGTAACCTAGTTGCAAACTGTGAAATGTGATCTGTTTCCTTCTCTTTCTTATTTATTAAAAGAAATACAGTGAGGGTATTATCATCTGTGTAACTTGCCTGGCATCCTATGAAATGAAATAGTGATGACACACTAAGGAATTTGAAAACACTCAAAACTGTCTTATTCTGAGGTAGAAACTGAAAGATAAAACCTCTGAAAAAAATTGTGGGTTTCCTGATCAAAGACAATTCATGCCTCGCATATAAGATGAAAATATGACTATTTCAATTTTGTCCATTTTTAAAAAATAATGGTAATTTCTACAGAAACTGTTGAAGGAACAGTACAACTTGCTGCCTTAGCAGTACTGTTATAAACCATACATGTTACACATTAGATTTCTGGCAACAATTGGCCTGCTATTAATGTTCTGGGAAGACGTATGTTTTCCCAGTTTCTTGTTTATCAGGGGATCAAAACTTTTATCTGAATTACTGTCATACATACTTTAAAATTCAATCTCCTGTGTTAATTAGTTATGTAATCACACCTAACACTTTTGGAGATGGAGTAGAACAGGATTGACTTGGTAGGTGAGAAAAGATCAAAGCAATGCTCTAACAAATTATTATGGTAATTAGTGTTAGTCTTGTAGTTTATCTCCAGGGGGGCTTTTAACAGAAGCAGTGAGAACTTGAGAAAACCTGCATGCAGGCTAAGCATGAACTTGAAGAAACAAAGCTTGCCAAGCTTCTAGGCCAATCTGGCAGAGGCATTGGAGATGAGTGGTGTGAGGGGAAATTAAAAGGCATATCAGGATTTAAAGGGGAGAAATTATCTGAGTGTGCTATACAATTTTCAAGATGCAGGAGACCCACTGCATCCTTGTAATCCTCTTCAACCCTGCCAAAAGCTCTAGTAACCCACAGATTTATCAGCTGTTTCTGGGGATTTTGTCAATGATGGAAGCACAAATGTCAGAGATGGACAGTAGCCTTTCCCTCCAACAGCACCCCCTGCATGATGGTTATCTCCTCTACATCTGCTGGCACTTACTACAATATAGTTTTAACTGAATCAAGGCATGGATTATACCAGTTCTCTTGAGACGTTATTATGCTGAAAAGTAAGGTTTCTCATGGAGGAAATATTTCTCTTGGAGCGACCTGACACGCGGAAGGGAGCATTCACCTTCGGGGAGGTGAAGAACACACATTTTTACTGCTGCAGTATGGCTTTGTGAGCTGGGGAATATAGAGCATATAGCTGTCAGCATATGGGTTTTCTTTGAATATTATTTGCCAGTGTGTATAGACCAAAAGTCCTAGATGTGGCCATTGGTGCACAGAGTATGCAGAGAGGGGGTAGAAACAGGTTTTCCATTACCTCCAGCCTATGTTGTGACAACCTTTTGCCCCATGATGAAGGGAATCATAAAAGCCCTTCATGATAGCTCCATTTGTACCTCAGGCTCCTAATGCAAAGCCTGATTGCTCCTCAGTCTAAGTAATTCCCTGTTAAGGCCTCCAAAGGGATATGCATGGGCAGGGTATGGTCCTTTTCTTTCTGCTTCTTGTTTTATTTCAGTGTTCCTAGAGGTCCTCTGAGATGACTCCCTCAGTGATAAAGCTCTTTCTTATGGTTCCCAGGAGGAAGGAGAGCGATGTTGTTCACCAGTTTGGAAGGGCAACACTAATACCACTGGCAACGACAACTCTGCAAGGTCTTCTTGTGCTGGCCGGCTGCCGAGACCACAATCTGCCCACCCCTGTGGTCTCAGCAGCCAGCCAGCTGACAGTGCCACTGCCTGGTTGACGCCCCCCAGATTGGCAGGGCTCCTTTGCCAGGATGGAAACGGCCTCTAGTGAACAGCTCGTTATTAGTGCTCTACTTTTCGCGGCAATTAAGTCAAGAACCATGGCACCTGTTCATCTCAACTCCCTCGCGGGAATTAACATGCCGTATGGGAAAGATTTATTTTTTTTTCCTGGGGGTGGGGTGTTGAAGCAGGGGGAGAGAGCTTCCCTGCATCTGTTAAAGGCAAATAGCAATACATCTGAGGATCTTCAGGGAACAGCAGACTTGATGAATTTACAAGAATTTTGAGGAGAACTTCTTTTACCCTGAGGGTAGTGAAAATGTCCAAGATAATTTGATTTTAAGTAGATGTTCACTTTGCGCTGTTAGTTCTCTCCACGGCTAAGGAATATGTACGCCTCAGTGAAAACCACTGAAGAGACCCTGACGACACCTCAAATCTGTTTGATAATGAGAATATAACTGCCTCAGTTTGGAGAACAATGTTTTAATCTGTGCTGCTTGTATGTACAAAGGCTCTGAAATGGACCTCGGGTTTGCCTAGGGATTTGCTGTGTGTATCTACTTAAGCAGTGAACCTGAAAAATGGCATAATTGTTCATCTTGCAAAGAATTACCTCATTCTGTCTAATCAACCTGACAGGACAAAACAAACCAATCTTTTAAAAAGATGTATTTTTTTCCAAGAAGATGTGGATATTAAGACGGTATGTAGATGCTGTTGGTTCCAATTAAAATCAATATCTGTCCTGATTTGCGGCTGTTGTCTCTGTGACAGCAAGGGGGCTAGATAAGGGGACCCATCTGCTCAACTTTCCCAAAGGGGCTCCAAACAAGTGAATGACCTGCAGTGTTTATTATTAAGTTTTCAAAGGGAAACTTGTTTTGGTCTAATTGAAGGAATAATATGAGAGAGGTTATTTCTGGTCAGTTCCCTGCTGTTTTCACTCCAGAGAATATATTCCAGGTGTTAGCTAGGCAATGCTATGATACAGTATTGACTTTCCCTTGTGTTTAGGCATGCTAGTGCCAATGGACCGATAAACTGCAGTTATGAATGTAAAACCAACCTTTTCAGAGGAACATTTTGCTAACTATTTAGTAAGCCAGAAGGTTAATGACTGCATTCATTTTCAAAAGGTCCATTCCCCAGGATAAAGTAATGCAATTTTCCAGCCCCCTCGTTCTTCTTTTTAATCTATTTTATTTCCCTTCTTTTCTCTGATACTTTTAGAAAAAGTTTGGTTCTGAGAGAATGTAATTTTGTATTAAATCTCAAGTTATTAACAGTTTCTTCCCCTTCCTGTGACCACAAACTTCATGAGAAAGTCTAAATAATAGGGGAAAACACAGATCTACAAGATACACAAGTTTCATGTGGTATACTATAGATAATCTTTACTGCGTGATTTTTAAAATAGCATATTATGTCATCCCTGTGTCATACATGTGTTAGATATTGCGTGTATGTGACTTTAGGCAGTCAAATAGAAAAAGGAAAGTATGTGCAGGGCAAAGACTCAGCCTAAGTCTGCAAAGTTAAATGGCTTCTGACTGCTTTGTGTCTTCAGACTGGGTCACCCAGATAGAAGAGTGCTCAGGAAAGTAATCTCAGGCAACAAATTATTTCGTGTTATGCTAAGAGCTCTGAAGACCAAGGGTTTTCAATTTGATTGCTTGACTGAACAACTGGAGAAAAACCCTCAGTTCAGGTGGAAGGGAAATAGAAACCCTTAGCACTTTTTGAAAAAATGTAAAGACCTCCTTTGAAGTCAATTTGAAATGTTTGATTTTTTTTTCCTGTTAAAACACTATTCTAAGTACCAAGAAAACAAACAAACAAACAAACCAAACCAAACCAAAAAACCCCAAACATTTACAATAATATTGTTTGACTTCTGACTTTTCAAAATAAATGTGCCTTCAGATACATATTTTTACTCATCCTAAAGTCATTTAGGAACGTGGGTCAAATTTTCTACAGTGTTTTCTCCAAGGGAATATAGATTATCTAGACACAAAGCTGCAGAAGAACTTGCTGTCATCTCCTCTCTGCTCTCTTTCTTTAGCCAGGGCACTCTCCAAAACCATTATGAGACCATGTATCACCCCCCTCCTTTACTTGTTTGACCTCAGCTGCTACCTCCCACTCCAAGAAACTGCAGAAAGCAGTGGGTTATAGACAGCTGAGGAAAGATGTTCTCAATTTCTAGTGATGCTTCTCCTTATAATCACTGAAGCAGCAACTGGAACCCACATTCAGCCCTTCTGTGGGTAAGGTCATCCTGGGCGAAAGCAGCCACCCATGAGCTATTGGGAGAAAGAGAAATGCTGCTGTATCCTTCTCCACTGGGGTGGTGAATTTTGGGTTTTATTTCTCTTGCTTTTAACTTCAAACCAACTTCCTCTCTCTCGCTGCCTTTTTTTAAATTTGGGTGTGCCAAAATGAAAAATTTATTATTTACACAGACCAAACACAGCCACTAAATGTAATCCATTAATTGTGGGTCTTTGTAAAGTGTCCCTTGGCCTTCAAGCAGCTTATTTTCTTGCACTAAGTCAGTTGCACTGCATCAAGAAGTCTTTACTAATCAAGAAAAGAAAAATAATCCCTAATTCTCTGCCGTGCTGGTGTGAGGAGATGGGGAGAAGCTGTGATCTGGGGCCAGCCATTGTTTCAGAGCAGAATGCCGAGGTGATTGACAGTTGCAAATTAATGGGAACGATTTTTAAACAGGGCTTGTCACATGAGGGCCCGGCCATCCTGGACGTGCTGTCTGTGCTTTAACTTTCTAATTCCATCTGGAGTTTAGACAAAGAGGCCTGGATGAATCCTGCTCTCTGACCATTTGGCTGTCATCATTTTGATTAACCTGATTCTTCAGCAGGAGCAAAAAGTAGCTGGCTTCAGTCCACACAGACATCAGGAAAATAGCTGCTGTAATGGCCCAATGATCACCACAGAGGAGATCTTGGGGCTAATCTGCTTTTTCTCCTATGTCTAATTAAAAACTTCTCTTCCTGTTTACATTAACAATTTTTACAATATTTTGATTAAATAATTCCATTTGGAGCTGTGGAAAGGTTGGAACAGTATTTTTTCCAACACAGGTGTTGCATAAGGAGGGAGAAAACAGGAAAGAGAGAGCAGACATGAGAGGGGAAAAACAGGATGAGAAAGAAAGAAAGAAAGAAAGAAAGAAAGAAAGAAAGAAAGAAAGAAAGAAAGAAAGAAAGAAAGAAAGAAA
>JAOEGS010004053.1:40765-69328 GCA_025447755.1 Corythornis vintsioides
ATGCTATTTCCGCTCTTTAGTACGATAGGGAAAGCACTCTGGCTCTAGATTTTACTTTCACATCATTATTCACTGCCTTCTTTGTTTGAATAACATTATTTCAGTGTTCCAAACTTCAGACCTTCATAAACCATCAAGTTCCTTAAAATACCAATGGACCTGGTGTCTTTTTGTCGCTTGGTGGCCCTGTCTATTGGATTTATATTTTCAACTTTTCTTCACAACCACAAAAGGTAGAAAACATTTCTTCTGAAAGAATGAAACATGACAGTTTCCTGTAATCATATGACTTCAAGAGCTAAGGTTTTCAGAAAAAGTGATCTCTCTCCTAATAAAATCACAAGTGTTGGCAATTCTGTTCCTGACTTTGACCACTTAATTTTTGTAGCAGGATCTCGCAGCACAGTATCAAAGCATAGCTGACTCTTCAGAAACAAAGTCGAGTTTCATGGTCAGCATTAAAATTTATGGAGGACTCAGTCCCTGCTGCTCACCAATCTCCCATGAACCCCAGTTCAGCAATATATTTTCAAATGCTCGTGTTGACATGAAGAATCCATTTATAACAGCTCATGAATCCTTCTGGAAATTTTGAACTCACTGCATATGTGAATGTGAGGCAGAAACTCCTTTTTATCACTCTATCTCTCTTGATCATTTGTATCTGTGTCTGCAGTAAGATTCTCCATGGTAGTGGCACAGAATAACAAATCAAACAAGAATTTCTAATTTGCATGCTTTGCCCTCACAATTAATTTGCTTCAAAAAAAGAAGGCATTTAACCCAGGTGGAAGAGTTCACTGGGGAGGTTACCTGTTAGTGGTACACCTGATAGTTGTCCCTGACCACCTTCAGGGGCTGATTTGAGACCAATCACCAAAGAGGGATGTTTACAGAGAGCAGTTCCAGGGTGAGCAGTGCCAGTGTAAGAGCTCCCTGGGGCACAGATGCTTGTCTGAGGCACAACTAGATCTGGAGTTCAAAGAGAGACACATTTAAAGTTTTGTTAAACCAGATGTTAGAAGTTTATTACAACATTAACTGAAATTGTTGATGAGCTCCTCATGACTTCAAAGAGGACATTAACTGAACTGGACAGTGAATCCATCTTCACCTAAGTGGTCTCCTAGTTGTGGCTGATGGCCTAAGATCCAGTTTTATGCTGTTGGTAGGAAGCAGTTTAATTAAGCAGCAGATGCAGAAAATACTCTTCTGATATGACAAGTGGGCAATAAAAGGGAAAGGGACCATTTTTCACAAAGCTATCTGCTCCAAAACCATCAAAACCTTTGAGACCCACAATGAAAATTTTCCTGTAGCAAATAAATGGAAAACTGAATATCATCTAATATAATATTTGACCATTCTGCATACTTGAAAGTTGGGAATTTCTTTAGATAGTCAATAAGAAGAAGCTGATAAACTATGTCTTTTAAACTGTCAACATGATAAAGACATAGATGCGACCTATTACTTGTTTCATTGCTACTTTGTAATAGCAATACTCCAGTGGTTTGAATGTTTCACTTAAGGTACATACTTAGTTCAGACAGTTTGAACATCATGAATGACAATGGTAAATTGAAGGACAGCTCCTAATTGTACAAAATAAATAAATAAATAAATAAATTAGTAAGTAAATTAGTAACTTAAAAAATTAGTAACTTAAAATTAGTAAGCTAAAAATTCAGTCAAGACAAGTGTGCATCCTTAGGAATTATGAAAGGAAGTACAAAAAATATTCTTACATTATAGGCTAAAAATAAAGCTGCTCAAAATATTCACATTTTTCAGCAAAGATAAAATTAGATATGCTACAAGACATAACTACCTTTCATAGGAAATGTCAAAGAAATTATTTTTGTCAAGTTTTAAAATAATTTGGAAATAATCATGGAATTGCTTCAGTTGGAAACAACCTTTAAGATCATCAAATCCAACCTTTAACCTAACAATGTCAATCCCATCACTAAACCATGTCCCTAAGCACCTCTCTACATGTCTTTTAAATACCTCCAGGGATGGTGACTCCACCACCTCCCAGGGCAGCCTGTTCTAGTGCTTTACAAACCTTTTGGTGAGGAATTTTTTTCTAAAGGCAAACCTAAACCTCCCCTGGCGCAGCTCGAGGTCATTTCCTCTTATCCTTTCACTTGTTACTTGTTACTTACTATGACATCCAAAAAATAATTGAACATATTATGACATTAATATTTGGAAATAATCAGACAACCTGGTGAAAGAGAAAAAAAAAAAAAGTAAACATATCTGTTTGTTCAAAGATTACCCTAGGTTATTGATTTTCCTTGGTTTTGCTTTGATTTTTAGTTATTTATAAAATAGTTAAGATACTATTTTTTTTAAATATTTCTTTTCTAGAAATCTTTGTTTTGATTGAAAAGACAGCTTCTCATAAAAAAGGTAGGAAGGAAATCTTTCTTGCCTCAGTCATTTAATTCAACCTTATTATAGCTTTTATCCTGGAGCTGTATTGCTCTATCATCACGAAAATCTGAGGACTTGTATGAGAAATTAAAATTTTACCTTACATTTTCTTACTTTAAATCTAAGGGAAAAAAAAAAAAGTTTTATTTATAACTTGTTGATCCTGAGTGGCAGCAAGACTGAAACTACTTGTATTTGCCAGCAATCTTAACACTTCCAGACTAAACTATTTCTGTCTACTATTCTGCTGCTATTTGATGTTATAGAACCAAGATTTGGGTTTGGATACATGTTACATATATTTTGTAATTGCAATAATTTTGTTTGAAAATAATAATTTTGTTATAATAATGAGAATCTGTTTCATTGCTGTTGCTGAAAAGGGTCCTAGTATCTCTTGGACTCAGTCCTAGAATCACAGAATCATAGAAGTGTTTAGGTTGGAAAAGACTTTTAAGATCAAGTCCAACCATTGAAACAAAGCAACAAAAAGGAAACAGCCTGTCCTTGTTCACCTATGAAACAACACTGAGATAATTGATGTATCACTGGCAGGAATCATCATTAGGTGCATAGTTGGGGTATCTGGAAGACCTAATCTAGGTCCTGAGGACTGTGTTCTGCTCTACAGTAAGGAAAGTGCATCAGTCCAGCTGAGGAGCACTTGAGTTAGACACCTTCTTGATAGGGCCTTTTCTGGGTGTCTGCCCATCATGCATTTGTTGTCTTCTCTTGCAATGAGCTTCTGGCCACAGTGACTCCAGGCTTCCCAGCTTCTAGGAAGTGTCAATACTTGTTCTGATGAGCTGGTCAACCCTGGTTGATAGTGGGGAGAAAATTCATGCAACCTTCCAAATCATAACATTTCTTTGGGATTATCAAACCACTGCCTCACATTCAATCAAATTGAATATGTACATTATTTGTCAAAAAATAATGTTCTTCCATTCCAGAATTAGATAACTCACTGTATGTCTTGGGAAAACAGTGTTTTATTATGTAAGTTTTATTATGTAAGTATTATGGCTTCATGTGCAAATTGCTCTTTAAAAAAGTATCCCACACAAATACTGAAATTTTGTCTACCTAATTTCTAATACATTTTTATATTACATCTTATTCCAGCATCACTGTTGAGTTCTTAACCCACACATCAGGGCTGATACAGACTGATACAATGATACTAGTCCTATCTGTATCATTGAAAATCTATAGTATCTGAAAACAGCTCCTTGCCTAATGTCTCTGGCAAACCTAGACGAAGAAAGTACCATTTAGCATGTAAAAGGTTGTTTCCAGCACACTTATTCACTATTTAAATCTAAAAGGTGCCAGCTACACCATAAAAAAAAAAAAAAGAAAAAAATGAAAAAAAAGAAATAGTGTTTTATCAATCAGCTCATCACCCTGAGCAAAGTTTCTTCCACTAAACATACTGAGTGAAGCTGGCAATGAGCTCTCACGCATCCATACATTTGCATGCTACAACCTAGCAGAACCAGTCAAAGGAAAGTCATGACTATGAATTTCTTCTCTATTTTTTAATAAATGAGCCTGATGTCTAATATCATCTCTGTTCATGAGTTATAGGCTAATAACTATCTCTGCTAGTTTATTACTTTAGAATTAACATATGGAGAGGACCATTGGATCTTGTGCTGTTTTAAGAATGTTCTTCCCCATGACCTTAAACATTATGATCCATATAAAAAAATTTTAATAAATTTAAAAGGATGAGGTACTAGAAAAGTTGAATGTCAATTCCAGTGCATTTAAAAAAAAATGTAAATAGGAAAATAAGAATAAACCAGAAGATTAAGACTCTTTTTCTCTTGGACTACTGAAAGTTTATTCAGCTGTTTCTGATGTCTTTAAACTAATTTTTCCTTCAACCATCTGTTGTAACTTTTTTTCCTTCTATGAAAATAGATTTCTCCTACATGCTATACTTTGGTGAAATACTTATTTTAACATCTTGTTGATTTCATGCAAAGAGAATGCAAGCTTTACATGAAATGAGCATATCAACATATCACTGTTCAAAGGCTTTGGTTTTGCAAGACTGTTTTCTTTACCCCTTCAGAGCTGAAAATATTACTCCTCCACAAGCACCATTTAAGCCCCAAGTGTCAGTGAACCAGGCAGCAAAATGACAGTTACTTAAACACCACATGATTCGAGACAGTTTTAGGAAAATCCTAACACTTTGCATCCTATTTCTTTCCTGGATACAAAGGGACAGATTGTGCCTGACCTTTGGGGGATGCATGAGAGGCCAGGTGGGAGGAGGGGGAGGCCAACAGGCACATGGTGCTTTCTCTTTTGCTTTTCCTTCTCTTCCATGCACACTATTCCCTTGATGAGCAGCTGGTTACAGTTTCTTTTCTTCAGCTGTGAACACAAAGATTGTCTGGGTTCAAGTGACTAAAAGTGGTGCGAGTTTTGCCACTGAGTGCAGTAGGGCCCTAAGCAAAGAGCTAGTAAACAGATAAGGAAAAATATTCATTGATTAATCTATCCTGACATGTTTCCTTTTGATACATTTTGGATACCTATGCTCTTAGTCATCTTTCCCTGAGTTATATTTGTCAGAAGACTGATGAACTCAGCAGAACTCAATTGTACAGTCAAGACAAAAAACAACAAAAACAAACAAACAAAAAACTCAAAAACCCCAACAACAAGTCAACCAACCAACAAAACAAAAACAAAACAAAACAACCAAACAAACAAAAAAAACCTAATAGAAGGATTAAATAGTAACAGTCTCTGTGGCCATGCTGGTCACCAAAAGATTCAGAAGAATGAGGCAGGCCCACGTTAAGGCTCTTCTGCCTAATAGAAGGGAAAAAAATATGAGATCCAATACTTGTGCCTTGGCTTTGGACGAAGTGGCTAAAGCCAAAGAGTATCCTTTACCTCTCTCAGTTTTCAACTTTTCTTCAATTTCCTAGTCATTTTGATTGTTGGGTTTTTTGGGGTTTTTTTGGTTTGTTTGTTTTTTTCCCAGTCCCTAACTTGAACTTTATTTATAAGAAGGATGTTTTTATCTCAGGTGCTAAAGGATGTTTTGACTAGACACAGAGGTAATGAAAAAAATGCTGCCCACTATTAGTCACTGGCAGTGAATACTTTTGGGTCACTACTCCATTTTAATTCAATAATTAGGGAGACAGGATAATTTGTAGCAGGTGTTTAACCCTGTGCTTGCAATGTCATCTTGCTGCAATTGGAGTCCTAACGTTGTGGTTTGCAGTATATTCTGGATGTGAGACATGCCATTTTACTAATTGCAACCAAATAGGTGTCTAGTGGACATCAGATCACCAATAGTAAGAATGTGGAAGTTTGTAAAAAATTATTTTCTCCCTAGGCTGGCATGTCTGCCATTATTTACTCCAGTTTTGCTTCAGAAACCAGATGTATTTATCTTTTCCTATCCAGACTACTGTTGATAAAAATAACTGTCCATTGCTTATGTTGAGGCAGGCGGAAAACAACATGCAGCTGCAAGGTTTTATACAATAAGCCAGGCACAACGCAGTTCCCTACTATACTGTGTAAGCTTCTGAGCACAACGTAACTGCAATTGATACAAAATCTTTATCACTTGTTAAAATTTTGTGCTTTCTTTTTAGGCAGCTAATTCATGTTTTCTTTGCAAGGTTTGCTCTTTTTTTCTTCTTTTTTTTTTCTTTTTTTTTTTTTTTCTTTTTTTCTTTTTTTCTTTTTTTCTTTTTTTTCTAGCAGTTTTTCCATTCAGTTAAGGACCATCTCGGCTGGTACTCTGAATGTCATGCAATGCCAAGAAAATGGCACATTAAGGGCAGTTCAGCAAAGTAGTACATATGTGATGAATGCTTCATACACAGAAATAGGAGAGGCTTACTTTTTGATATAAAATATGAGGGCTTCATCCTCCTGCATGTGTATCTGTGGGAATCAGAAGGATGTTGGCTTTGTCCTTTCACACTTGATGGATAGTGGCTTGAGTCTTTTTGCTTGAGGTAAGATGTTGGTCCCATGGCAGCCACAACATCTTCCATCACGATATCAGCGTGAGAATCTTTGGTGGTCCATCTCCATGAGGAGACCGCTGGCTGTGGAAACCCTGCTTCTTTCTTCATGCTAGAATATCTGTGGAAAAGCAAGGTGAAGTTCAGAGGTGTTTGGGGATATGGCTATTTAAGGAATTATTTTGGGGCAAGGGCTGGATATTCTGGCAGTTTGGCCTTAGGCTGAGAAATTCGGGAGCAGAGATTGTATCCAGTTCTGCCTGTCAGTGGTGATTTGAGTCTTAAAAGGAATCAGTCCTGAGATAATGGGCATTTGTGTTCTCTACTGCTCAAACAGGTAGTGTGGATTTATCAGGCAATAAATAGATTGGTTCTTACCAAAGATATTCTCTTTTGCTATGGGAACGCTAAACAAATAGATTAAAATGGTCAAGTCTACCCTGTTGGGCCATAAGCCACTCCAAAATACATGCAGAAAAGTCTTTGATGATTTAATGTATGGGAAAGGACTTTAAAGCCTTAGAATTTGCATTCTGCCTTGAAGGTCCAGTAATGAAAGGGGAATATGCTTTGATTTAAAGACTGGCTTTAAAACATTCAGCTTTGTATTTAGATGCAATTAGGACCACAGTGTGCTGCCCATCCAGTTTTCCCTGTAATTATTATCTTAAACACAGGACTCTGTGGCCTTTTGTTCAGGTATTGCTGATATGATTTCCAGGATGCTGCAGGTGTGCACCTTCCTCTGCAGTGGCTAACTACGTATATTTGCTCTGCTACATCACCATGTTTCTGAAACAGTTTTTCTTCTTTCCTGCATATTTAGCATTAGGTAATTTTCAGGTTTGTTTCTTAAAGGAAAATTAAGTCAAGCATTTTCAAACCCAGTCACATAAACATGGGAACCTACAATTAAATTACCCTTCATGTTCCTGCTAATCTACTGAAGTGCCTAAGTAAGGATCTGAATTAAATGCCTTCTTACTTTTTCACACAATCTTGATAACATTGGTCTAATTGCTTATCTAAAACAAATAGCTCTAAGATACTAACCCCCCTACCCTAGGACACAGAACTCTTATCAGTCTCCCTGAAGTAACATTCCAGTCATCACACTTTTAGCTGAGAGATTAATAACAAATGAGTGTTCTGGAGGGAAAAAAAAAAAAAAAAATTGTTCACACTCCAGCTTGTCCTTACTTATTACTTACTTATGACTGTAAGTACAAAGCTTGACAACTCTTAAGTGGCTGAGGGCCAGATAAGTTTTAATCTAAAGCATTGTTAACTGGGACAGTTCTCTCTAATGTATACAATGAAGAATAACAGTGAATTACAGCTTTGAGAGTGATCATTTCAGGTGGCTGGGGTGCTGATCTTGCTGAGTGGTGAGACCTGGAGGACTGAAGTGAAGCTTCAAGGCAAGACCATCAGAGAGAGGACATGTCAGAGGAGAAGCTGGAGAGAATTATATGATGGTGCCAGAGATGTTATGTGAAAGATGGACTGGTGTCTCATTGATAGCAAGGAAAGAAGAGACCACAGTCTTCTGATACACAACAAAATTTCATACAAGTGTTTTATACACATCTGACTCCATGCAGCTCTTATCAAGTCACACAGGCTTACTCACAGCTGTTTCATTTAATTTATCTTCCCCTCAAAGAAGTGGAGCCTTCTCAAGTATGTCTGTATGAGTCAGCCCTGCCCTGGGTGAGGATTCATTCCTGTGCAAGGAGACTCTAGACACCTTGGCACATCTATATGGGGCAGCTCAGAAATACTGACTTGGGCCTGGAAGCTGTATTCCCCTGTGAGAACACTGTTGCCAACCCTGGGCAATATAGTCTTGTTATTCTTTGACCACCTTGTTTCCAGATCTCTGCATAACACTGCCTTGTAGCATGTACATGAATCTCAGCATTCCTACTACAGCCCTTGAATTGTGTGCCTTTTGTTTTTTTACAGCCTTTTCCTAGAAGAGCAAGTGGTACAGCCTGAATTCCAACTGATCAGCAGACACAGCTTGTTGTGGGATCTGGTTTACTGTTAAGAAAAATGTGCTGACGTCAGCATTTGTACATAGGGCTAGATTCAGATTTTCATAAATGTTGAGTAATTCTTTCAGTGTTTGTGAAATACTTCATAATCAAATAGCGAGGTGAGACTGTGGATCATTCCTTAGCAGTTTTTAAAACAATGACAGTTGTTCCATGTTTGTAATACTACATCTGCATCAGTGAGTCAGCATGGGATACACATCATATGATCCAATCAGGCTTTTTACTATCCATCTCACCTTTTAATGAGAGTTTTTGGTTTATCATTTCCCCTCATGCTTATTAATCTGTTCCATAATTTCCATATAATATATTGTGACTGTACATTGAAGGGTTGGTATTCTGGGCTGAAGTACCCTCCAACCAGCACACTACACTGAAGATGGTTGCTCTTCCTAGGAACTTGGCTCCAGCATCCAGTATTGAGACTTCTCTCTCATTTCATCTACATCCCTTGACCACTTGTGGTCTCAGTATAAAGACCATATTGGTGTCAGAATCATGGACAGACTTGTGACTCCAAAGTATTTTTCCTGGAATTCTGCTTGATTAAAATTAATAAACAAATTGATGACCAAATTCTCTTACCAGTTGAGGGATGATTTCATAAAAAAAACCCAACCCAACAACCCTTTTTGAAGTTCACAGGGCACTACAACTGTATGTTTAGGATATTTTTATTTTTTTTTTTAACTGAGCTCAAGAGTACAAGCCGCTGCAGGGCTGTCCAACAGCTTTTAAGAAGGATAAGTATAAAGACCTTTTGGACCAAAGCATTTTTCATTGCATCTGTGAGTAATATGAGTGCTGTCTGGGAGGACTGTTAGAAGATTCAAGCTGGAGAATTACATTATTGCTACAAGACACCACCAGCCAGAGGCCTGTCTTCATATTTTGTGGTTGAGGCAGAAGTGTCCTTAGCTTCACCGTTGGCAAGACACCCATCAGACAGCTTCTGACCTGAGCCTGGAGGAGCAGAAGGCATCGTCTGACCAAGAGAAAGACTTTTAACTTTCTCTGAGAATCTGGTTCCTGGCTTTCAGCTACTGAGTCTGCTGAATTAGGCACCGTGGTTTTCTGATGCAGGCTGCTGTTCCCCCAGGAGTGTAGCAGAGACTATTCATTTAACACAGGACTTGAGATTTGACTGGAAACCTGGATCCCAGAGGAACAAAGCCAGTAGTCTATTCAACACATCACTTAGTCTATTCCCACACTCGATATCGTTACAGCATGAATTCTGTGGCTTCAGTCTTCAATTTCTCAGTAAAACAAGACCCAGCCCTGCCATGTGGTAGAGGAATGTCAATCTATTTTGATGTTAAGAACCAAAAAGTCATGGATGAAAGAGCATGTTGAGATTTACAGTCCTGCTTTTAATTAATCTCAAGGTGCTGATTACTAGTGGCACTAAATCAAGCTGTGCTGCCTGTCTGAACAGGGAACACCTGGGAAAGAAAACCTTGATCTACAGGGTGGTGGGGACAGGGGGGTAGGATGCAGGATCACCTGCAGTAACCCTGCAGTCCTGCAGATGGCCGCACCAAAGCTGCTTGTGGGAGAGTGAAGGACTTGGTGGCCCAATTATTGTCAGGCTCTGATCCAACAGAGACACAGATACAGTAATGACCTGATAACGTGATCACTGACCTTTGTTTTAAAAACACAGATATTTTATAAATGCAAAGCTGCAGGCAGCCTGGAAAAGCCATCTGCATCCCAAAACAATGCTATTGCACAATAACAATCCCATTTTGTTCAAAGCAAACAAACAAAAAATTCTAACCCAGTTACTCAACAGCTCAAAAGAGTGCCAAATAGTTTTGGAAAATAAATAAATAAATAGGGCTGGAGCAAAGGGAACCTACCTAGATTTTGCTTGCTTCTGTTGTTACTCTGTGGGCCCATTTCCCATGTCCTCTATATCTATGATGATATGCTGGCTGCTCAACAGTGTCATATCACTATAAAATGAGTCAGAGGGGAGAGAGATTTTTTGTGATGTCATTTCTCAGTACCAACCTGGAGCCCATTCTTGTGCTCAGCCTGGGAACTGTCTTCAAATGATGAGACTGTTTGGTAGCAGTCATCCCCGCTCTTCTGAAGTCTATTCAAGCATCATATTTTGGAAAACTGTGGTGCAGTTATCAGGTCTGACAGTTCCTCTTCAGCCTCAGCCTTCCCAGGCTGCTGCCCTGAGATTCTGCAGAACAGTGGTATTTGCATGAACAACTCAGGGGAACTTAAAAGAAAACAAAGATGGTCCTAGTGATGAGCTTTTGTAGTGTATGATACAAAAAGGAAGTGTATTCAATAAACTACATAATTTTTTCTTCATCTTTATGGGTCAGTTCTTTCAACCCTTGAACTCAAAGCAAGGGTAGTTATTACCTTTGCTGCTTAATATTAATTCAGGATTTAGATTTGAACACAACACTGGTAAGGTGGGGACCCAGTTTGAGAAGGTGGCCCGGTTTGATCCCTTACATCAAGCAGCATAAGGCAGTTACTTCCCAACTGAACTAAAACTTTCCCAAAATGGAGGGAATCCAGCATCCATCTTCATCAAAATCTATCAGGATTGCTCCTCCAACTGGCATTTGGCCACCCTGACCTCCTAGTGATTATCTAAGAGTGCACATTGACAATACACACAATAGGACAAAACACTGATATGAATCTTGTCCAAGGAATTTGCTGTGGTCTTGAATTCTCACAGGGTAACTCTCCATATATTTGTTTCTAAACTTTCTCACCATACCTATCTCCCCTCCAAACTGTGAAGCCTCACAGGTAATGGTTTTGTGAATCACCTGAAAGTGATGAAAGTGATAATGGATACAGAGAGGAAACCTCCCTTTTCATGCAACAACTGTGCCACCAAAGAAGCAGAATTTTAGAGGTTTTCATTCCTTGTTTTGTCTTTTCAAGACAGACTTTGGATTTTTCAAAGCATAAACTGAAAAGGAGACATGAAAGACACATCTGCTCATTCACATAACCAAATGCTTCTTAATTAGAAGATAAATGAAGCTACTAAAAATTTTTCTACCAGTGCCCACTGCGGTAACAGAACTTGCAAGAACTTGTAACTATAGGCACAAATAAATGATCCAGAAATATATCCATTTGACTGACTATCCTGCTTAAATACACCAGCCAATCTCATTCTCTGGGAAAGTTAAGATTTTTACTTACTTTTAAAGCAAATGTGAGGTTTTATGCATTTGTTGATAATGTATATTTTCTTCATCTTTAACCAAGTAAGAATTTTGGTAACAATTTCTTCCCAGCAGGAATTCTAATCTAATGATGCGTTCTCAAAATGGAGAGGAAAGGCATGCCACAAAACACTGTTAATGTTAGAAAAGAAAAATACTTGGTGCCAATTTGAACTATGTTGATATATACAATTTGTAAGAATTTCATAGTCTAAATATCCCAAAGAAAAGGCATTTTTGTGGTATTTCTATTGGAAGAAGCTCAACAACAAATAATGTGGCAATATTTCTAGCTGCAATAGTGCAAGAAGGCATTTTTAGCTGGGATGGTAGAAATAACATGACTAAACTCTTTGGTCTGAAAGTCCTTTCTGGAATTCTTTCTGTTGAAAAGCAGTAGGTGGGAAAATTTTAATAAGAGATGTGGGAATTTCTCCATAGACAGCCTTTAGGGGCATTATTTTCACTAAAAAAATAAATGCATTGAATGTTGGTCTTACAGATTTCTCTGCCAGTCACTCAAAGCAGGCCACATCTTCCTCTCTCAAGGGAGTGAGTTACATTTAAATGAGGTCTCTGTGTGCTTGAGTGTTATCCCATCAAATGTACTCAAAGCAGATAAGAAAACACTTCAAGAGCCACTGTCAACATCATAAAAACTCTTACAGAAACAATCATGAAACTATCATCAATAATGTGTAAAACCTATTTAGAAATATTTAGACCCATTTTAAAATGTTTTCAGTGTCATTTTTGACCTGAATCACTCTTCTCTAGGACTGTAGGTGCAATTGCATTGTACAGTAAGTACCACCTTGCATGTAACTGAGTATTAGATGTGAGAGCATATAGATGCTCTTCTAAAAACCTGAGCCCTAGTATCAGTTCTATCACATCTCAACTATTTCACTCATTTCAACTCATCTTGCACCTTGTGTTCAAAACCAATGTACTTCACTTCCAACCTCTGACATCCCTACCTATATTTTTATGACATCCCTTCTTTCCTGTGCATTGTTACAGTTCCTTTATGCTCTCTTCTATGTGTAAAAAAGCCATTCCATCCTTTACAGACACAAGGAATTTGCCAAGGAACAATCTCTGAGATGCCTTTTCCTCTCCATGCCTTGTCTGCTCAAGACAGCTTTTACAGTGGCTGCAGCCATCATTACTTTGTCAGCCTTCTCCAGAGATTCAAGACTCCTTCATAGTTCAAACTACCTTGGGAATTAATTTGGCACTGAGACATACTCAATAGGATCCACAGTTTTTTACATTAGCTCCTTCCTCCTTCACCACTGTAGTAAATGGAAGAAATTAATTTGTTTCAATGGGTTGTGAAAGAACAAGTGAGTGGGGCTGGAAGAAAGATAACCAAGCTGATAAAAATGAAGTAAAACTTATCAGGTTTACAAGCTTAACAAGGCTGTTCATAATCTCTAATTGGTGGGATTTTATAGAAATCAACAGCATGTCATTTTATCCAAACAAATTTATTTATTATTTGAAAATTTTCAGAGGAATCAATCCTGCTAGAGAAACAGTTGTTTTAGGGTTTTTTTTAAGTTGTTAGAAAGATGAAAGAGCAATAGGTTTCTATACTAGTTGATTAAAAAGAGAGAAAAAGAAGGATCTTAAATATGGTATTAATAACCTGCCTGCCTAAGGATGTTCTGGAAAACAAAATCAAAGTTAGCAAATGGATTAACTTAAAACACAGTGAGCCTACCTGCCTGTAAGCCTGTAGTGCTCATTTTGAGATAGAATGGTTTTAGCTTTCACATATTTAAACAGCATCCAAAAGGAGGAGAAATGTTCCTTGACCATAGCTACAAAGTCACAGAGGCCCTATAGACTTGCAAGCCTTTGCCAGAGTGTTACATCCCTTCTTCTGGGCAGGAGGTGGGAGGAACACAGGGGATGGGAGGTTTCCAGTATCACGGATGAGTGCTCTAATCAAGGAGCCTTAGAATATTATGGTAACCCACTTTTCTTTTAATGAGCATTGCTTAGACATTCTAACACCTTGTTTCCAGATTCCCTCTCCTTTTCCTTAAGAGCACATGAAATCTAATTAAAAGATCATCATCTTCTTTAGAAATTAAATGTCTTTGTTTTACTGGACACATGAAAAAATTTTGCTTTTGGTTTGACCAGAGATATTTTTCCCTCCCCCTTCAACTGCCACTGAACAACCAAAATTATTTGCCCAGACCTCCAGAAAGGTGAAGTGGGACAGAAAGAGATACTTACAGAATATGTGTGCCCATATGGCCCTTGTCCCTATCAGAGCCCCAGTTTGATTTTTCCAAGTGGCACAAACAGGATTCAGCCCATTGCTCTGCAGTACATGTGAGATGCATCTGCTGACAGCACTGATTAGGGCAGATTCCCTATTCCAGCTGAAAAGCAACTAAGGGATTAAACATGTTAACACCAGATTTTGTAGCATGGCCCAGCTAGTGGAAGTCTTTTGTTTGTTCAAGCGGGAGGTCTCATAGACTACTTCTCTCAGTGTTGGGAGGGAATATCAGCAAGTAGCAGAATGGCTCCTTGTAAGAATAAGGGATATCTTGAAATTCTTAGCAATCTGTAAAGCCAGAAGAAAGTTTTTGGGCACACCTGCTACATCTAGTTTTACTCACAAGATCTCTCTTGGTTCAGTTTATGTTTTCTGTTTTAATGTCTCTTGAAGAGTTGTTAATTAGTCTTATTCAGTTAAAGCCTGAACTAAATTCCAAAAGCAAAAAGCACTGTATATAAATGCCTAGCTGATGGCATTGGATCATTGGGGTCTAAAAAATATCACTATTGGAGATCTCCCAAGTGATTATACTGTGGAAAACAATGCTGGAGACTATCCTAGCACACTAAGGAGGAATGGCTGGACACACAACCTATGTGATCAAGAGCATTTGCTTTCCTAGGAGGTGAAAGCTCATGCAGTGTTAATAAGAATCATGAGCCTTTGTTACAATAATTAAAGAAAAATCTTAGAAGATATATTTTACAAGGAACAGCAAGGACTCAGTTTCCCAGTCTGTTTGCATATGCCACTCTAACTGCTCTAACGGTAACTAATTTTTAAAATAAAAATATTTCATGACAGCAGCATTTCAGCCCAAACTTCTTCAAAAGTCAGCATCCCTTCCAAGAGCAGAGAGTGTGTAATGTTCTTGTTGCTTTGAAATGGCATTTCTCTGACTCAGGAATTTCTCTTGGAGGGGGTCTGGGCAGAGATCACTCTTTCTTTGGATGTAGATGATTTTTCAAGTAATGTTCAAAACTTGTAAATAAAACACAAACATTAGGTCATTTAGATTCAATGCCAGAACTTAACCTATGATTCCACTTAATTTGACCTATACAAAATTCAAAGTGCTCATTCTTTAAAACATAGAAAGAGGGAAAACATTCAGCTTGACTCAACTGCAGCATGCTCGTACATCTGAACTAAAGCCAAACACTAAATGTTATTTGAATATATCTTTCAGCACCTTAATTTTCAATTCAGACTGCAACTGAGTGACTCAATCATGATGAACTGATTACCTTATGGAGTTCCTATCTATCTGGCCCTCTTCTTTCAACAACTTGTCTGTGAAAAGACTAATTTTCTAAAAATTTAAAAATAATTGTTATCCTTTGGTTCATCCATAAAAAAATCCCTGCAAATGTTTACTCTTTCTCTAAAGATCTATTAGGAAAAATATATGAATAGAATAGATTATTAGACACAAGATTTTCCTTTTCCTGCTATTGTGTGATCTTCTCGTAATTTGGATGCCAGGCTTATGGGTCTCAAGGGAATGGTGACACTCTTTAAAGGAATGTTAATTCTTTGTATAGTTGCTGAGCTAGTTATCAGATTGCTGAGTTACTAGGAGATTCACTTTTTATTTCCTTCTGTATCACAGTTGTTCAGACAATAACGTGTAGTCAGCATAATGTTTTCAAATAACTTCAGCTCATCATTGAAAAACTGACAATCTAGTCCTCAGAAGGACTTGATAAGCTTGTAATGAGATACCCTGGAGACATCTGGAGTTACTGTCAGGTGTAGGTGAGGAAGGACTGAGCTAGTTGCCCCTCCAAAGCTTCCTGGATATGTGTTTTGATTTAAGTTCTTGAAGACTAGCAGAAAAAGTGTTTTTCCCTTCACTTTGCCCCACTCAGATCATGAAGATTCCATATAGTTCCCCATTGCTTAATCTTTGAGCATGCTCTGGGGATGGTGCTGAGCCCGCAAGAGTTAATGTGCACTTTCCTTACAGCTGCAGGCTTTTTTGCCAAGAAGTCACTGACAAACCCAAGCCATTCTCATGGCCTGGCTCTTCTGATGCAGGAGGATGGGGATGCACAGCCCTTTGGGCAGTGCAGGACTGAGCTGCAGTTTTTGAAATGCAGGAGCAGTCTACTGACCACCAAGCCTGAGAAACCCAACACACACTTTCCTTTGGATGATGCAGCTTTATGTCACTGGTTACCTCCAGCTGTGCTGCATTGGTGCTGGCTTGCTCCAAGCTCACACAGTCGATGTGCCATGGAATGCAAACCATCCTCCTTTTCCTGTTCCTGGGAGGTTTTTGACATGTGAAAGCTTCCAGATTTGTTACTGGAGAGACCCACCTGATTTCCTACTTCATGAATGTTCCTTGTATTTTTCTTTGTCTTGTTTCATGGCTGTGTTTTGTTTATTTGACATTAAGGCTTTTATACCCATTTTCCAGGTTTCATTTATTCCTCTTTCACTTGCAGTTGTAGAAAATCTTCTTAAGAATAATCTTAAAGTCCCTCTATTTAATAGATGTACGTTTCAACAGCCTTTCTATTATTTCTGAAGACAAATGTTTTCTCATATCTCATGACTCCAGCGGAGCAAGAATACAGGTATGGATCTACTTTAAAAAAAACCCACCCTAATACTAAATAATTTTTTGTCACATGTGGTGGCTGTGCCCCATGATGCTATTTAGAATTGACCTTGTGAGTAGTGAGGCAGGAGTGTTTTTTCTTGCAAAGATTTATCTCCGTGTTTGTTCCCAGGGTTTTGTGGAGCTGTCTGTCTAGAGTTTCCACATTATAAATGGCTCTTGTTTTGGTAAAGTTTGAATTATTTTCATTAGCTGGTCACCTGGGGCCTGACCAGAGTCAGGCTAAAAACTTCAGACAAGCACTACAGCTTTTGCAATCAGTCTCAGTCTCTCTCTCCTGTCATCCCCAAGGAAATGAAAGGCAGAAACGTTTATGCTTCAGGTTAATGTTTTAGAAGTGTTTGAGGCAGGAAGCAAATGGACTTATTCATAAGTTCCTCAAGGATGTTTTGTTTCAGGCATGAGGACTGAAGATTTGCTTTCCTGAATAAGGCCAACAAGAAGTGACCAGGGTCAGGGTCTGCCTTTGGGATGTATTTCAAGACCTTGCAACTTGCCTTTCAGATGTCTTCTGACAGTCCATGCCTAGCTATGACATGGTCTTTGAGAAGTAGATCCTGGATGAGACTTGTATTAAGGCTCATATTAAAAATATGGACTAAAACATAGCAATCTTAGGATAGATTATGAGAAATTTGAAATATCTAGAGCCATATAAAAATCATACAGATATGAAAGGAAAGAGCTGGAAGAGGCCTCTCATGTACTCTAAGGATGAGCCATATAAGTTCTTTGCTTGCAGAAATAAGGATCCTTCTGGAGGGTGCTTTCTTTTTAATATCACATCATACTTATCAATATGCCTAATTTAAGCACCTAGTTTGCTCACTATTTTTTCCTATAAGAAAACAAAACATTTATTTTTTCTGCATCTTTGAGAGTGTTCATACTGACAGTGACAACCTTGACATTAAGTCAGCAGGGGCCACTTAAGAACCAGCTGAAAATCTGCAACAGTTATTCAGTTGTATCTTTTGAGTCACTGAAATGAATTAGGATAATATATATAATTTTTAGAAGCATATGAAAAATATGGCATTTTATTTATTCCAATTTATTTCAATGACCTAGAACAGATGCTGTCAAAACTCCTTTCGATTAATGATCTACAAGGTAGTGTTTGCATTTTAGGAGGAAACATCAAAATATGCATTATATTGACTGGAGTTTGTTTTCCTGGGTATAGCACATTATGGCAAATGGAAAGTCAGCAATAAGAAACATTTCACTTCTGAGTTCTTCCACAGTTCAGTGTGTCCCTCTCTGTTTTTGTGATCATGAGCTGATGTTGTAGATTCTAATTCAATAGACATTTTGATGTCTCTTTTTTTAAGTGAAGCAACAGTTAGCAAAGCAAGACCAAGGCAAAGTAGTGATCTGTTTTTTGTTACATATATTTTCAGTGATAATTAACTCTCTCAATTTCTATAAGACTTCATTAAAATAAGATCTGAATTAAAATTTCTATAGATAAACATATCCCAACAGCAACAAAAACAGTGGTTCATGACTGCTTTCTTACTGTGTGTCATTGTGTGCCAAGGCCAAATATGGGAGAGCAAGGGTTACATATTGCATGAGGAGCCCATATGAGGGAGCCCTGCAGCCTTCTTAGAAACCATTTTGTGATTACTTTCCTTGAAATAATTTTCTTTTTTACATGTTCACCACTCACAATATTTTGTGTGTTGACCTCTAATGTCTAAGTCTGGTTCTGCTTTGTATCGTTTATCTCTTTGTGTATTGCCTTCTGTGTCTGCTCCTTTCCTTTGGTAAATTTTCCTGCTCATTTTGCACTAAGGCACCTATAGTATTGTTTTGGTCTTTAGGGTTATGATCCAAGGCAACAGCAACATGCAGATCTAAGAACTTAAAGTGCTATGAAAATATAACCCTCAGTGAAAGAGTCACACCTTATATTCATAGAACAACTTCTAGTATTAAAAATCTCAGTAACACAGAGGACTTCTGGTCTGGTTTCAAAGGGGAAAACTTGCACCTTCAGAAGATGATTGATGGTTTTGTTCATTTGACACACACTTTCCTTTGGACTTCCTAAACATCTCAGTGCCCTGCCATGGCACCGGTAGCATGATGTCCCTCTTTCACACAGTTTTATTTGAACATGAATCTAGTGGCTTCTTAAAATGTGTGCCTATCAAATCATACCAAATTAAGTGGATGTTCTTAACACAGCCACAATGGTGACCAAAATTACCATCTTCCCTTTGTATCATAATATGAATAATCTACAAAATGAAAACAATTTTACAGATTATTTGCAGGATCTTGATCAGTTTTGTAAAGGAAAGAAGAAGACCAATTTGTCCTTAATTCTAATGAGTAGCCAATCAATGTAAACCATGCATTTTATTTTTAAGAATGCCAAGTAAATATATCAGATCTTCATGAAAGGCAATTTTTGAAGTGCTCATTTGATGGAGGATTATTTTTGTCTGTGTGTAATACCAGCAAGTATTAGTAGATTGGATGTTGGCAAGGCAGACTCTCCAACTCCTCCATCTTCAGAGATGCATCATGACTTTGACATCTTTGGTAGAAAAGGCAAGGCAGAATCTGGTCAAAACATGAGGATAAGCTTTAACTCCAGTTTTACTTCAGTCAGTTAAATGAAGTTCTGAGTGACAGCTGGCATGCAACCTACCCTTCCCTCAGAGGACCAAACACATAATCTACTACAATATGTGGAATCCATCCAATCTGCTCTAGCACATGGCCCCATCATCTTGCCTGCATGCACCCAGCTCTGACCTCCCAGTTTGTATGGCAGCATGTAGTGGTTGAACCTGCCCAGCTGGCTAGAGTGAATCAACAGGCTGGAATTGACAAAACATTTTTCCTGACATATTTAGAATATTTCACTGGGGAGAAAACTCTTCAGATTCAACATCTGATTCTTCAAACTGCCTTGGGAGACTAAAATAAAGGAGAAGGCAGCATTAAGTCATGCATATTCTGATTAAAAACAAACACAATGGGTCAGATTCCATCCTCGATTGCAGCCACACTGAAGTTTCTGTGGTTCAATGAGAGTAAGTGAGGACAGAGTTTGACCTGGTGCCTTGAAACAAAAATAATATAAATGATAGACAAGCACAAAGTCCACTGTAAAACTGCAGTGTATTTCATCTGAGGAACCTTGAGAGAGAAAAAGAACTTGTATCAAGGGGGACTTAATTCCTCAAAGATGAAGCAAGATAAAAATAATTATTTGGAAAAAAAATCAGTTTTTCTTGACAAAGGCAGGTCGTTGTCATCTGACAGCTATGCATACTATGTGGCAAATGATTAAACGGATTGTTGCTCACACAAGTTGCTTTCAATTTGAGAAGCCAAAGCCACTACAATAATCTCTACCCACTTATAGAAAATCACTTGGTCACACTGTGACCCCACAGAAGCCCCTGTGCATCAACAAGATTTGCCTGCATGATGACTCCTCAGAGGAAGAAGCATCCTCCATATCTACTCAGTGCAAACACCACTACATTTACTGAAGACACACTCAGACCTTCAATCACTCCAGAAGGGGTTTGCATAGATGAAATAAGAGGTTTCATGTACAATTTTGTCTCTCCAGTCTTTTTGCTTTCTTTTACAAGGATTTGACAATAGTTGGATTTTAAAGATTCCACCTTCTGCATGCACGAGAGCTGTTTTATAACTCTTTAGTGACAATCCAGCCCCAGAGAGGTGTGAGAATTATAAGTGCTAATGGCAAGAGATAGAATCCCAAGAAACAGCATGAAAGTTTCCCTGTTCCTGCTTCACCTATAAGTTGAGTGGGCTCATCCTGAATCTTCTGTGCAGTCTCTTGACTGTTTACATTCATACCCAACTATTAGCATGGCATTGCACCCATTCACCAGGTAGTCCATCATGTTCACCAGAGCTGATGATAGAACTGAAATAGCAGCCTGCATGGCTTTATAAAAGGCTGTGATTTACTGCATGTCTGCACATGTAGTGTCTTTAGAGTTCTGTGTAGTATCATCCTATCTGTTTAATCTCACTGTTCAAGGGTTAGGATTTTTTGTTTTGTTTTGTACTTTCTAAGCGCCTGCTCCGTCATCTGTGTACCACATTGTTCTCCATATTCATCAAAGATATTTAGCACTTCACAGGGTAACTGGTCTAGGACTCTAAGATTTCTATCAAAACCCTAGTCCTTCTTAAAGCAAGATCTTGTATTTACATCATGCATAAAAAGTACATGGGTTTTTTTTTCAGAGCCTTCCAGCTCAGAAAACACAGCAGATAGCTACTTTTCTTTTTAGTTTGGAGCCTTGTTTAATCCCTACTAACAGCCTTCATAAGTGTAGTTTAATGGAGAAGATTGAGTCTGTTGTAAATGAGAAAAAAAGCTAAACTGCAAGGAAACTTCTAAAAACTCTCTGTGAAGAGAATTCAACAGCTCTGCATCAAGGAATAGGAAGTTAAATGTTTGGCCTTTGAATATTTGCTTTGGTTTCAGTATGACACTGTGTACAACCTTTGCCTTTGACATGTTTCACCAAAATATGCAGTTTCAGATGGAAATTGAAAATTCTGCTCTGATCTTACCTATGTCATTAGACAGTTTGTGACATCAGGGCCTAACTGTGCACTGAGTGTACACCTGGTAGGAAGTAATCCCAATTGTGAGATACCATTGAATGGAAGAGAAAAAGGATGGGACACAGATGAAAACTGATGGACTCAGGATCATAGAGCAAGGCACTGAATGCATTTCTTCTGCTTTCTTATCCAATTCCTTACATTGTGCCTACACATGGCTATTCCAACAGGACCAAAGCTGATCTGAAAGACCTTACCAGGAAGGTGTAAGATTCTCATTGATTTCAGCACCCTTAAGATGCTGTCCTGAAGTGAACCATCCTATAGCTCACATTTAATTTTTTCTCATCTGATACCACCTGTGACAAGGAGATGCATTCAGATTGAAAACTAAAAGCCTTGTGATACTGCCTCTTTTCTCACCAGCTAGTGGAGAGATTTGTAAACTGCAGAGGAGATGTGTGCCTCTCCACAGCTGCAGCAAAACTCACCATGGCCCTGGGGATGATCAGCAGAGGTAAAACCTTTTGTTTGCAAATCTGTAACACAGATGGTCATACAGAGTTAAAACCTGGTTCCAGGAATGCTACACAAACAACACATGAGCTTTAAACTGTGAGCTCCACACATTTCATGCACACAAAAAATTGGAGAAATGGAGGATAATTAGCAATGTTTTCACTGTTCCATGAGGAACGGTGGGGAGGTGGCTCCAAAAGCCTTTTCAAAACTGTTCTTAGGGGTGCTTTCTGCAATGGCAGCCACTTGGCCAGTTCTTTGTCAAAGAGCCCACATAAGTCTAGTTACTGCTTTTATGCCAGTCCTGCAATGAAAAGTCTAATTCAGACACAAGAAAATGAATGGTAGTAAAATACAAAACATCTTATTAAAGAAACCCTATTATATGGATAAACCCTCCCAAATTTCTGTTAAGTAAATATCTGGTTTATGTTTAAAATGAAAACAAAACTATGTGACTTTTGAAACAGCTGCTGTGCAAACACGTGTCCTATCTTCACACCATTTTTCCTATTGAGTCCTTAGGCTTGTTAACTTACAGAGGCTACACAAATGTTGTTGACCAACTTTGTTTATTAAAACTGACAAGTATGACATTAAAAGTAGTGAATTTGCAGTCCTAGAGATCTGGGTCAGCTTTAGTTGGGACAATTACCGGTTTATTTTTCTTTATAGAGATACCTATCATCACAAAACTTCCAGGAATTAAATCTTTATCATAAAGATCCCCAGTTTTCTCTGAATCTTGGTAGAAAAAGGAACTATAAGGAACAAGAGAAAAAAAAAAAAATGATAGCATGGACATAAGAAGTTCCCCTCCACAAGAAATCAGGCTAAAATGATTCATTGTAACTTGCTGAGTAATGCAGTTTTATTGCTATTAGTTGTCCAAGGACCAAAAAGCCAAACAAAATTTAAGTAATCCTTTTCCATCTGCTTGTTCCCAACTTGTCTTCTTGCCAATACAGATTTCCAACACACCATATCAGTGGGATAAGGAGCTTCTCAGATGATGCTCCAAGACTGAAGAAAGCCTATTTCTCTAGCATGAGTGCTACCTTCTCTGCTGCAACTTTTGTCTGTAGTGCCCACTACTCTGTTGGATGTGGCGACAAAGGCTAACAAGCTTCATCTTGTCAGTGAGTGGAGAGCAGCTGCTGATAAAGAGGATCATATGCTGGGAAGGGAATGAGCTTTTAAGTAATCTGGGCAATGACAGGCTTGAGGGCTCTGCAGCTTGTAAGCAGCATGGACACTCACTGACCTTGCTTTCTTTGCCTCATTTCACCTGATAAATGAGTGTGGTGCACTGGGAGTTAGGGTCTCCCCGCCCAGGGCGGTGCAAATCACTTCAGTGAAGGGATAATTGAGTAAGTGAGAGGATTTGCTCAGAGACCTTTCACATGGTTGCAGTTGGAGAGGGCAATCACTTCCCCAGTCTGTCTGGGCTCTGAAAGGTAAGTCAAATGGAGATCAATGCAGGCACTGACAGAATGACTAGAAATGAAAGGAGAAAACCCCACAGTGAGTAGGCAGATCTGCAGCTGAAGTCAGTCATACTCTGGGGGCTGAACTCAGCCACCAGCGTGCTGGCCAAATGTGTGGTCACACACCCGCAGTATGGTGTGAGTGCATGTGGATAGAGCTCCCATTCCTTTGTCCAGGAAAACACAGGCAGAAATGCAGTGGCTTGCTGAACCTCATGCACATGCACAAGTACAGATGGCCAGCACATGTGTGATCTGTATGTCAGGCTTGCTGGGCATATGCAGATAACTGTATAGAATGCACAGGCAGACCTTGATGTTTGGCTGCATCAGGAAGCATAAAGGAGCAGAGAAAGAGAGTGAGTCTCCATACAACACAGCTCTGTAAATTAATGATGCACTGTAATTATGAAAATCTGCTAAGGGATCCAGTCCTAAAGCATGTGTTTACCATTTACATGCATTTTTAGAAAAGCACAATCAGCTGTTAACTACAGGTTTCCTCTAGAATCTACCTGAAAGTGTATTGTGTATGTATGCTCTATCAGTTGCACAAACTGGAGTGCCTGCATGGGTAAGGTGGCAGTGCATATTCCTATTTACAGTGACTGGAGTGGAAACCCAAGGCTGATACACATATGCACCAGTCACATGCCTTGTCTTTGAGGGTGTAAGTGGCATTGCCCAAGGGCTTGTGTTGGACACCAGTGACACAGAGTGTGCAACATCCAGGGACCTGGAGCCAAGGAAGTGTCCAGTACTGCCTCTACAGGTCAATGCACACAACCCCTCAGGTTCATTTTTATCTTTTGAAGTTTGGAGCTGGGGGTTGGGGTTTTATTTTCAGGAAAGGAAAAGAGGGATTTTCTTGCATTCTCTTACATTCATTAGGGAGAGCTAATTTCAGTGTTTTACCAGATTCAAGGTGATGTGGAAGTAAACCAAGAAAAGTTGCTCCCAATTGTAGCTGAACAGTTCAGGTTTCAGTACAATAATAGACATTTAAACATGAAACCAAAACAAATGTTAAACCTTGAAAGTTGCAGAAAATGTAATTGTCATCGTCCAGTCAGTTTTTGTTCTAAACACCCTGGCTCCTAGTGAGGTCAATAAGAAATGAAGGTGGTGAACTTATTACAGGATTCAGCCTATAATGGTGCAGGACACATTCAGCACAGGCTGCTGGTTATGGCCATTCTTCCTGAACAGTTACTCATTTTATTCAAATGTAACTTAAACATGTGCCAGAAATTTTGGAGAAACTAATCCTTGGAGAAATGGGCTCAGGACCAAATCTTTACATTAATGATAATCCTTTAGAATAAAATACTGTGTGTTTCAGGCCATGAGAACATCAGAGCCTCTCCTTGGCTCTCACCTTCTAAAGAAAGAGATTAAATTTAAGTTTCATGAATATTAGTGAAAGTGTTTCAGTGCTATAACAATAGCAAGCTTATACTGTTGCAGCTAGTGAAAAATTGGGACGAAAGGTAAAGTGTCCAGACACAGGCTTTATTAAGGATCAATTCTGCACATGTATTTATGCAGGTAAGTAGCTTTTAACCATTTAATAGAAGAAATCAATAACTCTATTCACAAAGCACAATGAATTCTAATGCATGTTATGTACTTGCAGATGACAGGTGATAATGTTTATATTAATCTATGTAGTATTTGCACGTACCTGTGGTTTGAAAATTTTTCCTGAGTTGTCATTTTTCAATATGTCACCTTCTTTTGGTAATCTCAAATATAAAATCATAAAGAGAAGAGTAGCTCAAGACTGGAAAAAAATCCTACAGATCTCAAATTATCAAAACTGTCAACAGTTCCATAGTGGTTCATCTTTAAAATGTGAGATAAATGTCATGCCATGTACTAATCATTCTATATGGTAAAAATAATTATTTTACTGTTTTATTATCTTGGTCTTTAAATAGTTTGTAATGACAAAAAAAAAAAAAAAAAGTGCACTTTACCTGAGTGATGAAAATAAAATTAACATTAGGAAATGTTATGAATAACATGGCTGTTGTGCAGCTTTTTGTGCCAGTGCTGTGTGGGAAGAGGCTGGAGAGTGGAAAGAGCAGCTGACTGTACAAATCCTGTCTTCATGCTGCTGCTCCTCTCAGTCTGGCTGGTAGACAGCTTCAATCTGAAGCTTCCCTGCCCCAGCTGCTGACTGGTACATTGCACAAGGTTGTTATCCAGGTTAAACCCAGGTTTGAGTTCCAAAAGAACAAAGTTCAGTAAAAGTGCTGCCTGCATCCCCTCTGTGAAATATATTGAGAAACTTGCATGAGGGCTTCTTCCCTGGGTGAGATAATTCCAACTCTAGGGTGCAAACCACTTAACAGTTTTTTTGCTTACTTGGCTGGTTGAATATCCAGGGTATTGAGCTGTGGGTTTCTCAGCAGACCAGTTAACTCAGACCTCAAGTAGACTGGATCCTTGATGACCCTGTTCAGCTTGAAGTCTTTTCTCACTGTGCCTCACACCAAAAATATTGAGAAGTTTCTTAGAAGAAACAGTGCTCTTCTTATAGGGGCCCTTTCTTTTGTATGTAGGCATCTAGTTCTGACTAGATTTATTATTATAAACTAATTGTTTATTTTCCTTTTTGCATCATAAGAAGTGAAAAAAACAAGCTAGAAAGAAGGCTTGTGGCTCTGTTGGGGTTTTGGGGTTTTCCCCCTTTTCTGTAGATTAAGATTCTGGGTTGGCAGCATGCTGATTGGTAGTCCTTATGGAGAATATATGTTCACCTTCATTTGGGTAGGAATATTCAGTAGGAACATTTTTGTACAATAAATTAAATAGCTGTATTTAAAAGCAATCTTTACGAGTCTTCTCTCTTGCTATTATCAGTTAGTATGCTCCAGGCATCATGGAACACATTAATATTAAAGAGCAATTGTTAACATTTTGATGTTTTGTCAGCACTTTGTGTCAAAACATCTTCCTACTGGGATGCAGCGTGATGACACTGTGTCAAAATAGAATATCATCACCTTGTGCTAAAATGCTGCAATGTGATGACATTTAGATGTACATGCTCCAAGACTTACTTGTACCACAAAATAAAGCCTTTCTTAAACTGGTGATGATACCTGGCTGGAGAGCAAATCTGTGAGGTAAAGACTCAGCATATAAACTGTAAGAAAGACAGAAAATATGTTTTAACAGATCACAAGAGCCAGTATAAAAATTCAGGAGACAAGATATTTAGCGCTGCATAATAAGCATTAATCCTACCCATAGTTATTTGAAGCCCGGTTTAAAATAATCTATTTCAACAGATTCCCTGCTTATCAATACTGATTATTCTCTGCATAGTCCCACTGACCTTGCAAAACTGATTTTAAAGCTGCAAAATTGAAAATAAGTTTTTTTAAAAAAAGGAAAGAAAATTCATTATAATATTTTCCTTTTATTCCTTTTCTTTATACCATCTTTTATTCCTCTCAAATAATTGGAACAAACTGGCTTCAGTGCCCCAAATTTTTTAAAGATAGCATTGAGGGAGAGTAGGATATCAAAATCTGGAAGAAAAAGAGTTCTGCCTGAAAAACTTCAGTTTCAAAGTGTATTTTGAAGTAAGAAATTATGAATTTCTAGTTGCTGTTGAAAATCAAACTAACATATTATAAGAAGTGTTGTGAAAAAAACCCAAGCTAAAATATTATAAGATAATTTAATGGACTGGAAATGTTTCACACTTCTTTAAAATATTTGTGCGCTCTGTTGTGTTTCAACAAAAACAATTGTGATGTTCTGACTGATGGAAATGAAGGGATATAGGTTTATCCTTTCCACAGGAGTTCAGTATTTTCTACTTTTTCAGAGAATTACCAATCATGCTAGATAGTATAGAGACCATGAGATCAGAAAAAAAATGAATATTGCCTGTAACTTAAAGTCCTCAGTTAGGACCATGCTTGTGTGAGTTTTATATGTCTATTAGTCTACTGGTTCTAAAGAAACTTCTCCAAGCGTGTACCAGACCAATGTTAGTAGAACAAATCCTTTAGCTTCCAGTGCTACACTTCCAACTCCTAGTGAGGTCAGCAGGAATTGCAGCTGCTCTGGCCCTCTTGGGAGTGGGCCCCTTTTCTTCATGCAAAGAATTTTGCTGAAACAACAACAAAGAAGTTTTGAGAGTTAGTAATCAACATATGTCGTACCATTTCAACATCATTTTTGTGCATCCATTTCAAAGGCAGCCTAGATGTTCAGCCAATGATGCAGCTGGCCATTTTCCAACCTAAACAGCATGACCTCTTCAGCTTTAACATTTTTTCAGGCTCTCACAGGTTCAGAGGTAATGTGTAATCAGGTACATGAGCCCATATTACATATTGGCAAATTTCTCCCCCTGGAAAATGAAAATATTATAGCCATAGGACATTATAATTATTTTCAGTGTGGTTAAATTTAAGGAGTGAATTAATCCCTAGTGTAATCCTATTGATCTGAATAGATTTATACAGGAATGAATGTGGTCTCAGAGAATTACATCCTTAAATATACCAAGTTACAGAGTTGCTGTTTCTGCATATTAAATCCTGATCCTAAATTCTGCTCACAGTTGCACATTTTACTTAAGACCTACTCTTTAAGTGCCAAATGAACTACTCTTAATAAAATACCAGTGTAAATAAGATTAATTAGAGCTGTGAATGGTGTGCTCCCCACACCTCACACAATTGCCATCCTTCAGTTCCCTGACAGGTACTCAATGGATGCATCTAGAGAGTGGATATTTGCAGCAATCTGATTGACAGTTTGGAAGGAGAGGACAGACATGTCTATGATCCCATGGAGACACTCCAAATATTAATCTGGGATGCACTTCTAAGTCCCATAGGTTAGCCATAGCCAAATACAAGCCTTTCCTTCCCACCTATTTGATACCATTGTTCAGTAGGAGTGCCTTATTTGTTTTTTAATCTCAATGGAAGTCTCAGTTATTGGACAGATTTGGTCTGCACAAGGTATTCTTGCAAAAAGAAGTATTTGGACATTTAAGCTGTGTCCTTAAACTCCTGACATCCTAGTTAATTATGGTAGAAACAAAGAAAGCTGTTGAGGAAAGATCAGTTGAACTTTAGCAACCTATTCCTGAGCAAATCCTGAGTACTATGGAAGAAATCCATAACCTAGATGCCCATCAACTTTTTTCTTTCATGAAAGTATTTTGCTGTTTTCCAGCAAACACTAGTACAAGAGATTGGGGAAGAGTATTGATTAAAAAAAAAAAGTCATTTTGGGTGGGTGGGGTTCATCTCTTCTAACCTGAGATA
>JAOEGS010004054.1:0-15899 GCA_025447755.1 Corythornis vintsioides
AACCCCCCCCCCCGGTCCGGTGGGGCACCCGGGAACAACACTCAGAACACCCCCCCCGTGGGTACGGCCCCTTGTGCCCCTTCCCCCCCCCCCCGCACAGGACAGATGCCAAGCTGGCCACCAGTGACTACCCAGCAGCGGGGAGCGGAGCACCAGGAGAGGGGGAAGAGGCTGTTTTCAGGGCAGGCAGCGAGCAGGGTGCAGCTCCACCCCGGAGCACCGGCGGGTTCTCACATGTTCCTGCGGCCGGCAGCGCTGCCCTCGCACCCCGCGCTCTAGGTGGGCTTCGCTCCCCACGGGTGCCCACCCTCAGTGCTGAAGAGGTCGGCGCGCTGGGACACCGGCCACACAGGCTGCAGAAAGATGTCCTTTAGGTACAGGTGGCTCCTCAGAACTACTCCCCGACCTCCCTGGGGTCAGGAACCGCCCGCGGCGCGAGAAACACCCCCCGAGAGCCCCGGGGACCGCCGCGTTCAGAGACCCCCTGCGTGGGGCTGTGAGTTGAGGATGGCTCTGGGGACATCCACGGGTGTTCCCAACCCATCCCGGGGCTCGGCCGCTGCCCCGGCGCCTCCCCCCCAGCCAGGACAGGAGTCAGCAGAGCTGTGCAGTGTGGCGCAGACCACGAGGATGGACCTTTATTGTGAGGAGGATCATTGCAAGCAGCAGGATGCCCTGCCCAGCGCCCAGCAGACCGAGGCTCAGCACCCACGGGCACCCCTCAGCAGACACGAGCCTGACCCCAGCCTGCTCCGGCTCCACGGAGGAGCCAGGCAGGACTCCCCCTCCCCGCCAAAGGGAGGGGACTGCTCAGAAACCAGCCCAGCCCGAGGGTTACTCCACCAGAGGAGGTCACCTTCGTGAAAAGAAACCCCAAAAAACTCTTAAAACAAAAAGAAATCAACCAGAGGATCAACTCAAGCGGCCCATTAAATAGCATCGATCGCTTAAAATCTGCAAGCCCGTGCTCAGCTCTCGCTGGGTCCGCAGCAGGGTGGTGGCCAAGAGCTCTTTATGGCACTAGTGGCCCCCTCCTCAGTCACACAGATCATGCAGCGTTAGCTTCAGCTCGTTAGCCAGCAGGCGGTTTTTCTCGCGCTGGCTGCACAGACGCTCTGCAGCGGCCATGGGGTTAGGGGAGACAAGAGGAAGAGAGAAAAGAGAGAAAGGGCAGGTTAGTAGAGGCCGGGAGGAGCGTGTCACGCCAGCCGTGTCCCCAGCTCGCCTCCCGGGAGCGCGCCGGGGCCGTCCTGGCTGGAGCCAGGGAGCACCGAGCTCTGTCTCGTAGTTTCAGCTCAGGAAGGAGAGGAAACCGAGCGTGGGCAGCAGTGGGAGCGCTTGTGGAGGCCAAGAGAGGAAGAGGAGGGCAGCAGAAGAGGGGGCTGAGCACGGAGCACCCCGTCCTACCGCAGCTGAACACAGGAGCAGAGCGCCTGCAGCAGACCACACGGTGCAGCAGTGGAACCAGGGGGGTTAACGGCAGGGCAGGGACACCAGAGCCCCACACCTGACCTGGGACACACTCCCCCACAGACACACTCGGGTGCCACCCCAACAACCTGCCGAGGACCGAAGGCAGCGGCTGCCCCAGGCACAGGGCAGAGCCAGTCCTGGAGCTCAGGCTCCGAGGTGACATCTGCTCCAGAGAACCACCCAAGGAGCAGGACACAAACTGCTCCCGGGTCACCAGCCCAGCTGCTGGCAACCAGCCTGCACAAGCCTCTCCATCCAGTCAGACCAGAGCCGCTTCACGCCTCCCAGGGTGAGAAGTTGCATCACCCACCCGCCCACCCCCTGCCCCCCAGCACAGAGTTCCCTGGGGAGGAGCCCAGCCTCGAACGGCATCGCTTGCGACACCCCCGCAAACAGCAGAGCCACCCGCACTCAGCAACGCTCCCACGGCCAGCGGGACCTCCCAGGAGGAGAGAGGCTCTTTCACAAGGACAGGGTGTCACCACCTCCCACCTGCACCAGCTGGCAGCCCAACAGTGGCCTAGCAGCCTCCACACCCCAGAGACACTGGGGACAGAAGCTGGGTCCCTCCCATGGCATCCAAACATCCCCCCATCCAGCTGCAGGTGTGGTCCTGGAGCTGTGGGTGCTGGGTGCTCACGGGACACAGGGGTGTTGCCACCCCCAACGTGGCAGTTAGAGCATTCCAAACTACCACCCTTTGGAATTCCTCATGGGAATGCTCCCTCCTTCCCCTCCCAGCCCCACCAGCAGCGCAGGGGCCAGGCCGGGGGAGCTCAGCAGGTCTGGACTGTCCTTGCTGGCAGTGCCATGCTGCAGGGTGACACAAACCTGAGGGAACCACGGGAGATGTCCCATTTCCTCAGCACTCTGCTGCTGAAGGGCTCTTCGGGCCCTGCGGCCGACGGACCGACCCAGAAAGGGAAAAACATTTGAGGAGCTGCCCCGAGGGGGCACACACAGGGGTGTGACAGGGCAGTGTTTACAACACCACAGCAACGGGCTGGCAGCGGCGGTGACGCTCCTCGGGTGCTCGCAGCCCGTGCCCGCCGCTCAGCGTGAAGCTCCCCGGATCCCCCCCAACACTGATCCCCTGCACAGCATCCCCTCAGCACCTGGCACCCCCCCAGTCCTGCCCAGCTGGCAGCCAGCCCGAGCTCACTGGGTAATGAGCTCGCAGGCCCTGCCCGCTGTGACCCAGGGCCTCCCAGGCGTGGTGACTTCCCCCCACAAGGGCGTTGGGCAAGCGCTGCGGGCACGGGCGAGGGGGGCAGTGCCCATCTGGAAGGGTGCCCGCTACGCCCCCGGCTGACCCCACCCCGTGCCCCAGCAGTGCCCACAGAGCGGTGCTTCACAGCCCAAACCAAACACCCCCAGGGAGAAACCCGGCCTGGGACCCGCGGGCAAGGGGGTGCCAGAGGGGGGTGGAGGCAAGAGCGGGACGGTGACTGCAGCCCCCCGAGCGGGCACCAGGAGCCCTTCTCAGAAGCACCAGCCCCTGCCTCCCCTCCACACCAGGCTTGTTTTCCTCCGGCAAGGTGACATCATGCTCCAGCGAGAGGCAAGAGAAGTACAAAAGGAGCTTTATGGCTCTTCCCGAGATATGCAGATGAGAACATCCCCCCAGCCCCCCCCCCAGACATGGAGGGGCAGCCCCTCCAAGCCCAGCAGTGTCTGGCACCTCGGGGTGGACAGAGGGGGCTTTGTTCGGGAGGAGCACAGCGGCACTGGGGGGGGGGTGGCTGCTGCAGCCCAGCGTTGGGGGTCTCGCCAGCGCCGCTTCCCAGGACTGCCCCGGGCACAGCAGCTGGGGAGAGGTAACTGGAGGGACTGGGACAAGAGCACGACGACGAGAGCGTGACCGTGGGGCGCGGAGCGAGCCGCCCAGCAGAAGGGCAAAGCCCCAGTGGGGTTTGGAATCGCCAGACTTATCTGCGTGAGACAGAAGGAGACACTGGTTTTAGGAGCAGCTCAGGTGCCCGTGCACAGCAAACTCCGCTGGGGAGCCCCGGGACACCCCCAGGGGCCAGGCCCTTCCTCCGCCGAGCCAGCCCCTGCCTCTCGGGGGTTAGGGGGAGAGCAGCTGTTAGTAGAACCCGCCACAAACACGGAGAAGCCGAGGAGCAGAGGTGCAGAAACAAGAATCCAGCTACTTCCACAGATCAGTTTGTGACCCGGCCCCTCACGGCCGTTCCTACAGAAATCCACTCCAGCACTGCCCACGGCCTCTTCCAGGAGGAATCCACAGACCGTGGGCCCAGGGGCTCCTCACCCCGTGGGAATTGCGCCCGCAGGGCGGGGGGCCGGAGCCCCTCTGGCCAGCACAGCACTCTGTTACTCATGCAGCTCACGGGGCCCTGGAGTTAGAGCAGAACATGCTGCGATCTGTAGAAGTAACCTGGGCACGGGGCTAGTGGATCTCCAGCTACCAGGATCACAGCAAACCAAGCAAGCTCTGGCGGTCCAGCCTGCTGAAGCAAACACACCAGCCAGCTCATATTTACATGGAAGTCATGTCATTCAGGGCGTGGTCCAGCTCCTCACTAATTGCTTTGTACTTCAGTTTCTGGGCATAGAGCTCATCTAGAAGAGGTTCAGGAGGAGAACAAAAGGGAAACGAATGAGGGAAGGCAGAGGAGTTCTTCCAACACCCTGGGGCAGGAAAAGCAGTACGGGACTGGGGGGGATTCGTCAACAAAAGAAAACAAGGTTAGAGGTGGAGCCGCCGAGACTCCGGAGGGTTCCAGCAGCCCGAGGACAGTCTGATCAGGGGGAGCCTTCCAGGATTGCCAGCCTGCCCCGAGGGGGAGCAGGAGCAAGAACTCCAGCAGCAGATTTCAGATTTCACCACCTGATGTGGCCCATGAGAGCCCCTGGCCAGAGGAGCAGCAGGGGAGGGGACTCCATCCAGGGCAGGAGCAGAGCTGCTACACCCAAGGCAGGCACAGGCCAGCTGGGGGGCTCTGTTCTCACCTTCAGCCCCAGCTGTCAGTCACACAGCATCATGGAATGGGTTGGGTGGGAAAGGACCTCTAAAGGTCACCACATCCAACCCCCTGCAGAGAACAGGGACATCAGCACCCAGAGCAGGGTGCTCAGAGCCCAGACCAACTTCCCCTGGGGGGCTCCAGGGATGGAGCAGCCCCCACCTCTCTGGGCAGCCTGGGCCAGGGTCTCACCACCCTCAGTAGCAACAATTTCTTCTTCTCTTTGGTCTGAATCCCCCTCTTGGAGTCCAAACCCATCCCCCTGGCCTGGCCCAACAGCCCCTGCTCCAAAGTCCATCCCCAGCTTTCTTCTAAGCACTGAAAGGCCCCAGAAGGTCTCCCTGGATCTTCCCCTCTGCAGGCTGAACCCCCCCAGCTCTCCCAGCCTGTCGCAGCAGAGGGTTCCAGCCCTCCCAGCACTGCTGGGGCTGCTCTGGCCCTGCTCCAGCAGCTCCCTGTCTCTGTGAGGACTCCAGGGCTGGACCCAGTGAGCCCAAGAATGGCCACAGCAGATCCCCCACCCTCAGCAGGGGAGCAGCCCTGGAGCTGGCACCCATGTGGTCCCTCCAGCCTCAGGACAGTTGGTCATGTCAACAGCTTCTCTGAGCCCACAGAACTCTGTCAGTTGTCATAAAGTAGGTCACTCCAGCAGCAAGGCTGGAGACTGGAGCCAACTCTTGATCAACACGTTTCCAGGGAGCATGCAGGGATCTGGAGGAGGTTTTACAGTCCCCAATAAAGCCCGCCCTGGATGATGAGGTGGCTCAGATTGCTGCTTGGCTGCAGCTCTGGAACAGCTCAGCTGACACCAGCACTATTTCCAGATAAAAATAATAACCTTGGGAGTGACTCCAGAGAGCAGGATGTGGCTTCAAACCTCCAGGACCTGGCACTAGGAGACCACAAAGGCACACGCCGTGGTTGGGGCAGGAGCCTCAATGAGTTCTGGTTTCCCAGCACCAGTTATCCATGAAGGAATCTGGCCACAGCCCCACATTTAACAGAGGCAGTTGGAATCTCCTCCTGTGGCTTGGGGAAAGGTGGAATCCGCAGCTGCCAGCCTCAGGAGTGCTCCTGAAGCAGTGACACCAGGAACTGGAGGAGGAAAGGATCCCGGCCTTGGTACAGGCTGCAGGGATTTATCTCAAACAGGGACCAGCACTAGGAGTCTGAGTCTTCACTGGGGCTCTTGGGAGACTCCCCGACTCCTGGGAGCAGCTGCAGCAGCCTGAGGTGCAGGAGGCTCTGTGCATAGGGATGTTATCACAACCAATCCCTGCACAGTTCAGGGGTTGATTTTTTTCCTCCTGTGCCACTCCTTAAACTGGAGCCCAGAAATCCAGTAGTTTGTGGGACATCAGAAGCAGGAGATACCAGCCACGCTGTCACCAGACACCAAGTGACAGACCTGCCACCCCAGGGGAGCCCAGAGGCACCAGGGCCTCACCACGTCCCCCTGTGAGTACAGGGCAGAGCAGCATCTCCTCTCCCAGCTCTCTGGAGACCTCCTGCCTCAGCCCCCTGCTCCTCTCTCTCTCTCTCACACACACACACACACACACACACACACACACACACACACATGAGCTCCCCACCCCCGGGATGTACCTTCCAAATCATCGATGGTCTTCTCCAGCTTGGCCACGGAGCGCTCGGCGAACTCGGCGCGGGTCTCCGCCTGCCAGGCAGAGGGAACCGGGTCAGGGACAAGGGTCTGGGAGGCACCAGCCCAAGGGTCCCATCCATCCCCCCCCCCCCCCCCAGCTGAGCTGCAGCCCACCCTGGCACCACCACTCACCTCTTTGAGTTTATCAGTCAGGATCTTGATCTCCTCTTCGTATTTATCCTCTTTTTGAGAGTACTGTGGAGGAGGAGAGGAGTCAGCACCCAGCAGCCCCCAGTACCTCCCACTCCAGAGGGCCCAGAGCCACAGCAGGAGACCAGCCCTGGGCCGTGGGGCACACGGCCACGAGAGCCTCCGGCTGGGCGCAGCCAACACCCCACCCTCATCCACCAGAAACGGGTCAGGCAGCAGGTCCCACATCACACAGGTCACACACTTGGGTGCGGAACAACTCTCATCCCAGCAGCACAAATGCTGTGGGTGCTGGGATGTGCCCCGGGGCAGGGGAGGGCAGCCAGACCTCCCACCGGCAGCACCAGCCCTGCACTGGGACACGGCTCTGTCCCGGGGGGAGCTCGGCTGCCACGAGCCCTCTGAGCCCCCCGGCAGCAGCCGGGGCCAGCAGCCAGCCCCAGCAGCCAGCCCTACCTTCTCAGCCTGAGCCTCAAGAGACTTGAGATTGTTGGTGACATTCTTCAGCTCTTCCTCCAGCTCGGAACATTTACTGTGGGGTTTCGTCCAGAAAAGGGAGAGGGGAAGGAAAAATAAAGGAAGAGAGGAAGCAGGAGGGAAAGACAGGAGAGAGAGGTGAATCCATGTGCAGGGAGGCTCTTTAGGAGACGCTCCGCGGCCGGGCTGGGCAGGACCCTGCTTTGGGGCACCGGGGTGGCAAAGCAGGTTCCCTTCCCGCCCCCGAGCTCTGCCAGCGCGTGCGGGGCGGAGCAGCCGAGGTCTGGACACAGATTTCTGCCGGACCTGGAGCCTTCCCGTTGAAGCTGCGGGTTTAGTTTGGAGCTGGGACGCTGTCCTGCCGGACAGACGGACAGGCAGCGCCGCTCAGGAGCGGTTATGGGCACAGAGGACAGAACGTTCCAGGAGAGACAGAGGCAGTCAAGCTGAGAGGAGGAGGGCAGCGAGGAGACCACAGCAGTTCTGGTTTAGACGGTTGAAGGGAAAGGTTAGTACCTTTTCTTCGGCAACAGACAGACACTTCAAGTTCTGGTCCATCACTCGGATCTGCTCCTGCAGCTCCCGGCAACGACTGTTAGTGACGGTCACAGGATGGCACAAGCCGGGTGGGGGCAAGGGTCAAAGGGAGCACCAAAAACACAACACCACAGAGCGAGAGAGGCGGGAGGGGGAAGAACACAAAGAAGTCATGGTCACGACATGCACGCCTCGGGGGGGGCACAGGCTGCTGCCACACACACGCCAGCTTTGTTAGACACGGCCCGGAGCACAGCCCGACCAGAGCCTCGGGATGCGAGAGCGGAGCCCAGAGCCTGGGGGGCTGCCCCGAGCAGAGGGGGCCCGGTTTGCTGCTCAGCGGTGCACTGCCAAGGTTTTCAGAGGCCAGAGACCAAGCTCAGCCCCAGTTCTGCCCCTGGACATCCCACACTGGCCCAGGAGACCCCCAGGGCCTCCAGGGAAGCGCTGTGCTCTGTGCCCTGCAGCGGTGCCTACGGAGCGGTGCTGGTGGTTACTGGTGGAGGAGGGTTCTCTGGCCTCGCTAACTGGGAGTCCCTCCAGCACAGGGGCAGAACATCCCCACGAAGAGGCCAATCACATCGCCACGAGCTGCGTCCCAGTGGACCCAGTCCTGCTCCGAGGGGAGCGAGGACAGCGCTGCCCACTCGGCAGCCCGAGGACGGAAGCTCACGCTGTGCTCCAGGCCTTGTGTAACAAGGTTAGAGAGGCCGTGTTAGTGCCATGCAGAGGTGCACGTGCCAGGTCCATGCCAGCAGGTTACTCACGACTCTGCCAGCTCGGCTCTCTCCTCGGTGCGCTCCAGATCCCCTTCTATGATCACCAGTTTCCGAGCAACCTGGAGGGGAGAACTGGAGTGAGGATGGTTCTGCCCTCGCAGGCTGTGCAGGGAACACCCACGGGAGTCTCCGGAGCTGCGGGAGCCTTCTGGCCAGGGGGACACTGAGGTGGCTCCCCGGGGTCTGCTGAGGAAAGCCCTGTCTGCAGGAAGAGGAGCCACCACTCCCAGCTGGAGCATCCCAGGGTCTCACCTCCTCGTACTTCCTATCGGCCTCCTCTGCAATGTGCTTGGCTTCCTTCAGCTGGATCTCCTGCAGCTCCATCTTCTCCTCATCCTTCAGAGCTCTGTTCTCAATGACTTTCATGCCTCTGCCCGGAGGAAAGCACAGGGACAGGAGGTGTGAAAACGACCCCGTGAGAGCCAGCAGCGTGAGGAGTTCCAGGGAGCCAGGAGCCCTGTCCCAGGACCATGTCTCTTCTGTAGGAGCTCAGAGGGGAGGGCAGCAAGGCCTGGGATTAACTGCTCCTGGAGCCTCCCTCCAGCAGCTCGTTGGGCTCCTGGGCCAAAGGGAATGGACGAGCCAGGCTGGAGGGACTCCAGAGAGCTGAGCCAAGCGCTCCAGGCTGGATGAGCCAAGTCCATCTCCACAGCAGGACACGGGCTGGGTCAGGCTGCTCTGCACCAGAGGCACAGTGGCCAACTGGAGGCAGACGGGACCCCTCTGGATCACCCCCCCAAGCCAGGGGACACATGCCAGAAGGGAGGTGCTGGCAGAGGCTGTGGGAAGAGGCTTCCCCACTAGCAGCCACCTCAACAGGCCACCTCAGGCTCCAGAGGCTCTCTCCAGACAATAGTTGCAGCTACTCCATGTGAGCTGGTACCAACCCCCACACCCAGCACTAAGGTGGCATCCACTGCCCACCCTCCAGGAAGCCCACGAGGGGGATGGCACCAGCCCCTCAGTCAGTGACACACCCGGGGTGTCTGACAGTGAGAGCAGCAGCCCTTGCTCACCTTTCACTTTCATCTGCAGCCTTCTCTGCCTCTTCCAGCTTCTGCAGCGCGGTGGCCAGGCGCTCCTGGGCCCGGTCCAGCTCCTCCTCCACCAGCTGGATCCGGCGGTTCAGAGAGGCCACCTCTGCCTCGGCCTGGGGAAGGGGAGCAGACCAGGGCAGCTCAGCCAGAGCCCAGGGAAGGCAGGGAGCAGACCAGGGCAGCTCAGCCAGAGCTCAGGGAAGGGGGGGGAGCAGACCAGGGCAGCTCAGCCAGAGCCCAGCCCGAGCCAGGGCTCCTTCCCCCGCCCCCTCGTTAAGCTTCACACCATCCCAGACACGCAGGGTCCCAGCCCTGCAGCGCTCCTGCCTCGGCTCCAGCGGATGCGACAGCTTAAGCCGTAAACACCGAGGAGGTGACAGACACTAACGAGCCTCCTTGGCAGCTGCCCCGGCCCTGCCAGGCCATCCATCACCAGCCTGCTGACCCACAGTCACCGCTGAGCCCAGGGTCACTTCACACAGCCCGGGCAGGAGACTGCTTGAAATGATCCTGCTCAGCAGCAGCCGAGCTCCAGGGCTTTGCTGGGAAGCTCCTCAAGTCCAACCACCCCCCAGCTCTGCCAGGGCACCACTGCTCTGTGTCCCTCAGCTACACGGGGGGCTTGGAAACCCCTCCAGGGGGCACAGGGACTCCACCCCTGCCCTGGACAACCCTGGAGGGGGATAAATTGTTCCTCAGTCCCAACCTCCCCTGGGGCAGCTGGAGGTTCCTTGGGAGCAGATCCCGACCTCCCCTGGCTCCAGCCTCCTGGCAGCAGCTGCCAGAGCCAGAAGGTCTCCCCTGAGCCTCCTGCTCTCCAGGCTGGACAATTCCAGCTCCCTCAGCTGCTCCTCCCCACACTCCTGCTCCAGACCCTTCCCCAGCTCCATATCCCTTCCCTGGCCACGCTCCAGCCCTTCTGTGTCCTGCTGGGAGTGAGGGGCCCAAACTGACCCCAGGATTCCAGGGGTAGCCTCCCCAGTGCTAATAACCCAGAGAACAAGCAAAGGCCTCTCAGCCAGTCTCGACAGGCTGAGGAGGATGTTCCCCAGCAACAGCCACACGCAGGCAGCCGCCGCCAGTCGGTCGCAGGCACCAGGAGCTGCTGAGGTGGCCGAGCACCCGCCGGTGCCACCCGAGCGCCACAGCGACCGACGCCTCAGTGAGGTGCAGAGAGCAGGAGCCCCCTCCCTGCCAGGCCTGCTACCAGGGCACTGCCACCACCCCAGCCTGGGCCAGGGGACACCAACACCCCAGCAGAGCCAGCCCAGGACAGATCCTGCACAGGCAGACGCCCTGCCCGAGGAGCACCCCGGCTCCGGGAACAAAGTGGCTCTGGGACCTGCTGCTTCCAACCCCGGCCGAGGAAGGGGGAGCAGAGAGATGAAAGGAGCCTGTGTTAGAGCAGGGCCCGTCACTGACCACGTTCCCTTCCTGGCAGGGGCTGTCTGAGCTCTTCCCCCAGCTGAGACTCCACTGGTTTGGGTGGGGAGAGACCTCCAAAGCTCCTCTGGTCCCACCCACTGCAGGGAACAGGGACATCAGCACTCACAGCAGGGTGCTCAGAGCCCAGACCATCCTCCCCTGGGGGGCTCCAGGGATGGAGCAGCCACCACCTCTCTGGGCAGCCTGGGCCAGGGTCTCCCCACCCTCAGCACCAACAATTTCTCCTCCTCTCTGCCCTGAATCCCCCTCTTGGGAGCCCAAACCCATCACCCCTTGGACTGTCCCAGCAGCCCCTACTCCAAAGTCCATCCCCAGCTTTCTTCTAAGCCTTGAAAGGCCCCAGAAGGTCTCCCTGGGGCCTCCTCCTCCTCTCCAGGCTGAACCCCCCCAGCCTGGCCTCCCAGCAGAGGGGTTCCTCTGAGAGGAGGAGGAGGAGGAACTGGTCTGCTCGAAGAGGAACAGATGTTGAACAGGAAGGAGAGCACCTGACACAGGCATCTTGCAGAGAGCTCTCAAGGTGCAGACCTTGCTCCTCCTCCCAGAGGCACCAGCACAGCAGCCTTGCTCCCAGACCCCCAAACCCACAGCAGACCCCAGTGCCCTGCCGGCCACACTCGCCCCCCACAGCTCCCCATCCTCACTCCTGAGGACCTGCCTCCCTCCCCCTCCTCGCAGAGGGCTCCACAGGGTCCCTTTGTGCCACACCCGGGTGGGCACAGCCAAAGCTTCCCCAGCACCACGCTCCCATTCCCGAGTGTCAGGGACCCGCTGGAAGCCTCACAAGCCCCTGCAGAGCCCACCCTGCCCCGCGGGTCTCCCCCTCCCCTCCCGGGCCAGGACACCCCCGGGAGCCGAGGGCTGGGCCCCTGGGTGAGGGGAAGATGCCACCACCCTGGGCACTGCTTCCCTCCCCCGGAGCCAGGAGAAACCCGCAGGTTGCCATGACAACGCCGCTATCGCCAGACAATTCCTTCTGTGGCTGCGGAGCCCCTCACCGCGGTACCGGGGCTGGAAACGCCGCCGCTCCGCGTTCCCAACGGCAAAGCCACGGGGGGGGGGATCCGAGCCCGGAGTGAGCCGGGGTCACCCACCCGCCGTGTGCCGGGACAGGGGGAGCTCAGCTCGGCTCCGGCTGCACCCCCCCTCCGGTGATCCCATTGCGTTCCCACGCGGGGCTGGTCCCGCCGGCCGGGAGCGGGGGCAGGATGCGGAGCCCGGGGAGGTTCCCGGCTCCTGCCCCGCTGAGATCACTTCCATTTCACCGGCACACGCGAGGCCCCTCTCCCACCTCCGTGCCTGCACCACTGGCCAGACAAGATGGCCGGGCCCCTCCCCTTCCCTCCCGCGGCTCGGGCGAGAGGGGCACCGGGAACCGTCGGGGGGAACCGTGGGGTGGAACCGACTCCCCCCCCGACACCTCTCCTACGACCCTTGGGTGGTCGTTCCGGTCCCAACCAGCCGCGGTCTAGCTCGGGGGGTCGGTAACGATCTGCACAGAGACCCGCGGGTCCCGCCTGCTCCAGCCCAGAATCCCGGGGGGCGTCCCGGGGATCCCCGCGAGAGCCGCAGCCGCCACCACCGGACACCGGAGGGACGCTCCCCCCGCGGCCAACCCGGCCGGGAGGGACCCCCGGAGAGGATGAACACACCCCCTCCCCCCGACCACACCGACACCGCAACGGCGGCCGCAGGGCCCCCGTGGCCTCCAGCCGAGCCCGCACACAACCAGGGTCCCGCCGATAGCCCCGCAGCCCCGACCCGGCTCCACACCCCCCCGGCCCATCGCGGGCACGGCCGAGCTGCGGGGCTCCCCCTCGCCGGCGGCGGGTGGGTCGGTCCCCCCCCCTTGAAGCCCAACCGGTACCTGCTCCCGGTTACGGCGCTCGGCCTCCACCTCCCGCTGCAGCCGGTCGGCCCGTTCCTCGGCATCGTCCGCCTGCTGCTGCAGCACCTGGATCTTGCGCTTCACCGCCTCGATCGTCGTAGCCCCCGCCATCCTCCCGACCCGTCCCGCCGCGCCGCGCCCTGAAATACCGGAACCCGCCGCCCCGGCCCCTCCGCCCGGGAAGTGACGTCACCTCCGGCCCCCGCCGCCGCCGCCCCGATAGCGTTGCCGTGGGAACGGGGAACAGCCGCCCGACGGGACGGGGGGGCAGCGGGTGGGGCCCACGGCACTGGGGGGGACATCGGGACCTGCCCCACGGGTGTCTGCAGACACCGGGACCTGCCCCACGGGGGGCAAAGGGCACCGGGACCTGCCCCACGGGGGCTTGGGAGCAACGGGACCTGCCCCACGGGTGTCCGCAGACACCGGGACCTGCCCCACGGGGGCTTGGGAGCAACGGGACCTGCCCCACGGGTGTCTGATGACACCGGGACTCGCTCCACGGTGACTTGTGAGCACCGGGACCTGCCCCACGCGGGTGACGTGGGCGCGTTGTGCCCCAAACCCCACCGTTGTGCCCCGAAACCCACCGCCGCACGCCAAAACCCGACGCGGAGCCCCCGGCCCCTCCGCCGTGCCCCGGCCCCGCCGTCCCGGCAACTTTAGCTGCGGTGAGAACGGCCCCGGGACCCGCCGCCGCCGATGGTGTCCCCGTCACCGGCCCTTGGCCACCCCCAGGGCCCCGGCAGCCGGTCAGACACGTCCCGGGTTAGGGCCGGGGGTCTCGGCGCATCCCCGGCGAGGATCTGGTGACCCAAGGGGGCCCGAGCCCGCAGCGGGAAGGAGCCGGGAGGCGCTCGGTGCATCCCGGGTGCGAATCCTCCGGCTCCTCCGCTCCAGCGAGCCGGGGACAGAGTCCCCAGGAGCCTCCCGGGAGGGGTTGTCGGCCGGAGAGAGGAAAGGGTCTCAACGCACGGGAAGGGACCGAGTGGAGAGCGTGGGAAGGGACGGGGAAGGGTGCGAGGGCTGGAAAGGCTCCCCGGGCTTGGCAGTGCCAGCTCTGCTGGCCCAGGGCTCGGCCGGGCTGCCCAGGAAGCCACACGCTAAGTCCCGGTGTCGGACACCAGCCCCAGGGCTCGGGAGGCACTCGGGGAGATGCCGGGGACACACGACCCTCAGCTCGGGGACAGGACCCAGCCCAGCCACGTCCCAGCAGTTTCCAGCCAGGATGTCGGAGCTGGGCCTGGCCAGGGAGAGGAGGCAGGGCTCTGCCAGGAGGGAAGATCCTCGTGTCCCTGCCCTAGGGGACATTGCAGCCCCGTGGCCCCTCTGGCTGCCGTGTCCCGGTGGGTGACGAGCAGGAGCCAAACGCTGCTCCACGAGCTGCCCAGAGCAACCAGCAACGCCCTGCACCACGCCTCACTGCTCCTGGAAACAGCCAACAACAGCCAGGCTGTGCCCTTGTCCCGCTGCCCACGTGGCCTCTGCCCGCCTGAGGAGACGAGGGCTCCCTTCTCTTCCTCCTTCTCTGGAGCTCGCTCGGCTCCTCTGCCAGCGGCCGTGACTCGGAGCCTCCTGGGGACACGGGTGGCCCTGGCTGTGCGGTGCCACCGGCTGCTGTGGCTCTGCCCTCTGCTCAGGGTGCCCGTGCCCTGCCCATGCCCTGCTGCCAGGCTGCCCAGACACCCTTGCCTGGGACCATCCCTCTTGTCTCCTGGTAGCCCCCGTAAGATGTGTCCCTCGGGGCGTCACTCCCCGCTCCCAGGCACACGGAGCTTCGCCAGGAGTGCCCTGAGCCTGACAGGACCTTCCTCTGTCCCCACGGCCACTAGAAGGGTGACAAGGGGAGGGCAGCTGACCCAGCTCCCCCCCTGCACCCCATACGTACGTCGGCCGCCTTCTTCTCTGCCAGCTCCAGCTTCTCCTGGGCATCTTTCAGGGCCTCGGAGTATTTATCCAGCTCATCCTCTGTCCCCTTCAGCTTCTTCTGCATGGCAGCGAGCTCGTCCTCCAGCTGGAAGGGCAGCAGCCGTCAGATACCCCTCGGGACCCCTGCCCCTCATGTCCCAGGCTCAGCTCTGCCCCACGGGATCCCTCCTGCCCCTTCCCAGGGCTGTTTCTGCCCCACAGTGTCTGTCCCTGTCTCACATGTCACCAGCTGAGCCCTGGGCAGCCCTTGGGACACCCCTCAGCATCACACCCCGGCCCCGAGTCGTGGGTCGGTGACAGCCCCCTCACCCCCCAGGTCCGTGTTGGGTCTGGGCTCAGCATGGAGAGCCCCCCCAAACCCCAGACACCCCCAGGCTGGGGGGCTCCAAGGCTCTACCTGTTTGCTCCGCTCCTCCGCCTGCTTCTGCTCGGCCTCCGCCTGCTCCGCCCGGTCCAGGGCGTTCTCCTTGTCCAGCTTCAGCATCTGCATCTTCTTCTTGATGGCCTCCATGGTGGGGGGCACGCGGGCGCCGGTGGCGGAGCGGGCGAGGGGCTGGCAGGGTGGCAGTGCCACCCGCTGCCCACCACCCCACTTATCAACCCTGCCCTGCCCGCCGCCGCCGCGGGGGCTTTGCCTTTCTTGGGCCGAGCTGCCTCCCACCTTCCCAAAAAGTCTGTGCCCGGGACCCATTGTCTGCCCCGCGGGGTCCGGGCGCCGCAGCCTTATTTGGGCTCCCGAGGACAGCTGGGCCAGTTATAAAAAGCAGCGGCAGGTCCGTGGATGGGGGGTCCCGCATTGTCCCTGCTGCCCACGTCACCCCCCCGCCCCATGCAAGGGGACACCTTGGCCGGACACCCCGTGCTCCCACCCAGGGACGCGCCCGGGTCCCTGCAGCCCTGGCAGCGAAGCCCCTCCCTGTTTTGCTCCCCACCGGGGGTGTTTTGGTGGCCCCTGGGCTGACATTTGCTGCTGCCCGGGGTGGGTGGAACGGGGCAAGCTCAGCTTGGTGCTATTTTAAGAGCAGGGGCTTAGCAGCAGCCCCTGGCCCAAAGCATTTGGCTCAGCAGCGGGATAACGGAGGTTGATGCCCAGGGAAGAGCTTCCCAGGAGCCCAGCGAGCCCCAGGCCTGGCTCTGGCTGTGCTGGTGCCAGGTGTCGTGGCAGAAGATGCTGTTGGCAGCTGGAGGAGCTGGTGCCCCGGGCAGGGGGAGGAATCCTCGGGCAGAGCGGCGGCTCTTCTGATACAGCCGGGATCTCCCGCCGGCCCCGTGCGGGGTCAGCACCCAGCAAACCAGGAGATGGAGACCGACCCCCCAGGACACCTCCCTGGGCAGGGCTCCAGGAGGGACAGTGCCTCTCGGTGTCCTGGGAGCCATAAATAGCCCCTCACATGGGGGTGGTGGGCACGGGGCCACGTGCCTTTGTCCTGGGATCATCCCGGGCGTGAGCGGGGGGACAGGTGGTGACCCTGCCGCCATCCCAAACCTCCAGTGCCCACGGACAGGGGGTGACTGCAGCAGCAAGAGGGGCGG
>JAOEGS010004055.1:0-13813 GCA_025447755.1 Corythornis vintsioides
TTTTTCTATAGGAAAAAATAGACAAAATAAATGAGCTGTTGCATATTTTGATTCTTATTCGACAATGGAGTGCAATTAAAACTTTTTAAGAAGAGGGGAATTGGGGATACTATGGGCATAGTGACTTGGAATTGGTTCCTGGCTCAGTTTCAGGAGGGGATCACCAGCTACTGTGTACATTTTCCCTCTGTAAAAATCAGGGTTTCTCATCCTGCTGTTGGCATTTGCTCCAGAATGACACCACACTTCTTGTTTGGCCTGCTGGATGCAGGTAGGTAAATATTTTTTATCAAATATTATTCTTCTAGTATTTCAAAGAGAAACCTAAACCCCAGGCAGGCAAAGTGCAGTGAAAGGTGAAATGCCAAGTGCAGGATTAAAACACAGGTGGATGGGGAATAGACAAATGTCACCCAGGGGCTGCCCAGGGGGGTTGTGGAGGCTCCTGCTCTGGAGACATTCCAGCCCCCCCTGGATCTGTTCCTGGGTGACTTGGTCTAGGTGGTTGGACTAGATGATCTTTTAGGTCCCTTCCAACCCCTAATTCTGTGATTCTGTAATTAGGCAAACTTAATGAAGTGTCACAACAGCACAGAGCTAAATCTGGGCAGAAATGCAATCTGAAAAGTCATATATACACAATAAACACTCTTGAGTTGTTAGCTTGGGCTGAGCTCGGTGTTGCCAGCATGAAGCTGCTCCCAGAGCCTGAACTGGGTTGAATAAAGGTGAGCTAAGGTCCTGCTCCATTAGACAGAAGTATTTCATTGATCATCCTACTGGTTTTAGTCAGATTTGCTCTCTTACTCTTTCACAGTGTCTGCTTTTCAGTCTCTAGACCTTGCTTCTTTTGACCTGTTACTCAGGTTCCAGCCAACCAACAGAGGGACACAGATCTCAAAGATACTCTGTTCCTGAGAGTTTAAAGGGGAAAAATGCTCCTCTGAGATTGCAACAGGAGGTTGAGTGTTGTGTTAATCATCAAATAATCCATATGCTTCAGACAATATCTGCAATGCCCCAGCTGTAGCAAAAGTTGTCACTGTGGTATGGACAGGGTGGTCTGGTGCTGTGGCACCCCTGTGCTCTCCTCAGATGGTCATGGACACTGCACATGTGGTAGATGTTCTAAAAACAGGGCAATTCTTAAAATCCCTTCAAAAAAACCCCAAACTTTAAGCTTTTTTTTTTTTTTTTTTTAAGTTAGTTATTTACATCCTCAAAGCTCAAAAAAAAAAAAGTTTCCTTGAACTTAATTTCAGGCTTTCTTATATAAACAAAGAAAGGAGGGCTGATGAGATAATTTAGTCCCCAAATGAACTTGTTTGTGAGGGAAGAATAGTGATTGAAATTATTGTTCTGCTGAAGATTCCTGAAGAGTGGAGTTGCACACCCACCCTGTAGCAAGGGGCTGCTTGGGAAACCCAGTAGAAAAAAGATAAAATGTGAATTCCTCACCTCTGTGGGAAGGTGCTAAACTTAATCTCATGCTAACAATGCATGTTGGATATTTGGTTTTTATTATCCTTGTTTACCTTGTGGTCCCAGCTGGGTGCAACACCCCATTCAAATCCCATGCCAACAGGGTGCTATTCATTTTGTCACGGACTGTTCCGTGCTAATTGTGACTCTAGTATCTAATTAAGATATCTGATGTCTTTGTTATATTGCTGAGACATACGTTCTCATTAGCAGAGATGAATCTGGAAGATGTATTCTCATCTGCTCAGTGCCAGGCTCTGGGGAGGTGTCTTTGCAGCTCTCTGAGCAGGGCAGGGTCTGGCTCTCGTGCTCAGACATTCCCGTGGCACTGGCAGTGAAGACCAGCCTGTGGGAGACCCAGGCACCTAATTCTGCAGAAGTCCCAAGCTTTGGATGGTTATTTTGAAGTCCTCATGATGATTTCAAAGCAGCACTCCTCAGTGATGCCTTGCTGGAGCGTTAGGAAGCACAACATCTGTCTGCAGCTCTTGGGGATGCTGAGACTCCCCAGACCATGAGCATCCTGCTTCTGCCCATTCTGGGGTCAGCCAGCCTCCAGCCCTTCCCATGGCAAACTCCTTATTCCTCTGCCTGTGCCTGGAGTCCCTTGTTTCTGGGGCTGGAGCAGGGAGCACACACCAGGATGGGGTGGAACAGCATCAGGGAAGCTCTGGCTCTGCCTCTGCTGCTCCGAGGGGAGGCATGTGAAGCACATGGGAATGCATATGTATGGTGCAGATGCCTGGAGAAGGAATGGAGGGGATGACGTGTGCTCAGATCCATTTATTATTTTGCTTTTCCAGAAATTCCAAACACAGACAAATTTGTACTTAATTTCCTCAAAGGAAAATATAGATATTATCTATGTCGTGTCAGACAACTTCAGTTGTGTTGTAAGCCCAAAATGTGATCCCTGATATTGCAGAACACCCTCTGTAAGTCAAGCTTTAGATAACTTTTCATCAGTCAATTGACATTTCAAACAGCTCCTCAGGTTTGTGAATTTTCATCCTTTTCTCTCTGGAAAGAAGATTGAGGCAGAAAAGTCGTTTTTATGGCCAGAAAAAGTGAGTGTGGTCTTGTTCAAATCCCATGTATAACATGAACCATCAGACATCCTTAAACAATTTTTTCACACAGATCTAATAATTCTCTTAAGAAAAAAATCTCAATTAAAATATTGCTCGGTGGTGGAGAATCCTCTGCAGTCCTGGGTAAATTATTTTAATAGTTATCCTAATTTATTTGTAGTTTGAATTTAATTAGCCTCAAATTCTGCAAATTTGATCTCACCAGCATTAGTTTGATCTCTGTCATGAAATGTTTGTTTCTTACATAATGCAGTTAGTTACTGTGAGGAAGTTCTCTGTTACTGTGCCTCATGATAAAGCCCCAACAGCCTGTGCTCCTGGGCTCTCACTCCAGGGCTCATTTTCTCAGCCTTGCATCATTTTTGTGACTCTTTGCTCCAGTTTCTCCTCAAATGTGGCTGCACCTGGACACAGATCTCATGCTATTTGCAAAGATGGCATGTCCAAAGGTGTTTATTTTCTCCTACAACCCAACCAGAAGCAAAGCAAGTGGCAGAAGTGTGCTGATCACAATAATGCAGTGCCAGGGGGCAGGTGGGTTTCTGTTCTGTTGGATTGCTGTTCCAAGTGGAAGTCTTTCCTCAGACTCAGGTAGAAGCAGCACAGCAGCTTGGGGTTTCAGGGGATTCTGTGCTGCAGCTCAGGCACTGCCTGCTTGCTGTGTGATCACATTCGTGCAGGAAATGATTCATAAAATTTAATGAGAGATCATTGGGTAATGTAATTTGACCTCCTATAGCTACCAAAGGTACCAAATTATCTTTTTTTTTTTTTTTTTTTCCCTGACTATGCCCAACTGCTTGTATTTAATTTAAGCATAACTTCTGTGAGGGTAAAGTGTCCATTTAGGAAAGACATCTAACAGTGATTTTGAGACAGATTGCCCCCATGTTGAAACGTTCAGCTGTTACAGATTAATGTCTTGCTTCTTATTTGAATGTATCTGGCTTCAGCTCCATTTTCTGTTTGCTGTGTTTCAGATTAAAATAATTCAGCTCCCATATCTTCCCCATCAAAGTACTACACTTAAGTCACCTAGTTCTTTTTTCTGTGCAAGGCAGTATTTTCAGCCTGATAGCATTTTTCTTTTAGCTCCTTTCCTCACCCTTTCTCCTTTCTAACATTATTTGAAACACACATGGGAACTGTACACACTGTTCCAGCATCAGGCTCATAAACAGAGGTAAAATCACTTCACTTGGGTCAGCAACTGCATTAGCTCTTCCCTCAGAGCTCACGTTATGGGTTGTACTCATTTCTCACCTTGATCCCTATTTCTTTCAAGAGTCACTGGCACTTCAGGATGCAGTCCCTGCTCAGCAGCAATGGCTTGATGATTCTGAGATGCAAGTGTTTGCATTTGGCTGTTAAAATGCACTGTGGAGAAACAAACAGCCTGCTGGGCACTCCACATTGCTCCATTTCTCTGTCTTCAGCAGCATTTGCCACTCTTCTACAGTTTGATAACTGCAGATATTATCACCAATGGCTTTGTACTGAATCTTGGTGCTTGTAGGATCTTTATAAAAACCTTTATATTTGGCAGTGATTTCCCTACAGTTATGCTTGGCTTTTGTTTTGAGTTGTTTTTTAAAATTTTTGGATCCATCACTTGTGAAATTCTTTACTTGTGGAAACTGTGCACTGAAATACATCATTATGGCTCTTTAAAATCACAATGTTGTGCTGCTACATTAAATGATTTACTAATATAATGATAATTTAATATAATAATAATTTACTGATATAACAATTCCTTTATCAGCTAGAGCTGATAACTTCTCAGTGAGCTGCTTTCACCCCCAAGAGCTGATATTCCACAGAACTAAGTGATGTCATTTGTCTTTCTTACCAGCTTTTCTGGTATTTTGCTTGGGATGGATGTCAGTCTTGCCATCCAGTGGTGAGCTGGATCATTTTGTTTCCCTTCTCTGAAGATCATCCTACAGCAGCTGTCTTTCAGTCCTTTGGATTTACCCAGCACTCAGAAGTTCATTACAACATCAGCAGTGATTAAAAGCATCTGACATAAGAAAGTGAATGATCATTCTTTCTTTTCAGATACTTGAAATAAATCTGTTCAACACTCTTAGCTTTTATGCAGTTGTAACATCCATATAATAAGCACTGTACACATTATTTAGACTTATTTTGTTCATAACATTCTTCTAAAAAGCATACTATCTTTCTCTTTAGCACTGCAACTTGTGAATTTTCCTTTGGGCCTTTATCTTTCTTAACTGGCATTTTACACTTCATAAATTCTAGCTCATATTGTTTGCTAGATATTTCCTGGTTTTCAGTTGTTTGAATGCTGAAGTCTTTTTATTTATTTCTGTTTGCTGTCACATATTAATCAACTGAACCAGAACGGGGTTTAAAACAAAGTCCTTTTGGGAAATTGAATGAACTCTTTAACTTTCAGTTTTCAGTTGAGTTCTGCTGTCCAAGTATTCTCCATCCCTGTCACTTTGCTCACGAAGGTGAGAGAAGGGAAGTCTGGCATGTGACACTGTTTGGAAACATGAACTATGAGTCACAGATTCGTATTATGGATGGGAAGGACTCAGAACACAAAAGCATTACAATACTGTGGTGAGTCTGTGTGGTGAGATTTTGGTGGTGGTGCTGTGGCTACGGTGATGGTTTCTGGGAGAAGCTGCTAGAAGCTGCCCCTGTATCCCATGGAGCTAATGCCAGAGAGCTCCTGCCAGCAGACCTGCTGCTAGCCAAGGCCAAGCCCATCAGCAATGCTGGGAACACCTCTACATTCATGTGTTTAAGGAGGGCAAGAAGTTTTGTACAAGTGCAGTGACAGAGGAGAGAGGTGTGGGAATGTGGGAGAGAGACAACTCTGCAGACAGCGAGCTGAGTGAAGAAGGAGGGGAAGGAGGTGCCTCAGGCAGTGAGGCAGAAATTCTCCTGCATCCCGTGGTGAAGACTCTAGTGAGGTAGACTGCCCCCCTGGAGGTGAACACGGGAGCAGAAATCCACCTGAAGCTTGTCGAGGACCCCACAGTGGAGCAAGTGGATGCCTGGAGGAGGCTGTGATCCCATGGGAAGCTCCTGCTGGAGCAGGCTCCTGGCACAGCGTGTGGCTCTGTGGAAAGAGGAGCCCGTGCTGGACCAGGTTTGCTGCTAGGATGGGTGACATCTTGGAGCAGTCTGTTTCTGAAGGGCTAGGCACTGTGGAAGGCTCCTGTGATGGGGCAGTTGGTGAAGAGCTGCAGCCCGTGGGAAGAACTGACATTGCAGAAGTTCGTGGGGGACTGTCTCCTGTGGGAGGAACCCAGCACTGGAGCAGAGGAAGAGTGTGGAGTCCTCCCCCTGAGGAGGAAGGAGAGGCAGAGGCGTGTGATGAACTGACCACAACCCCCATTCCCCATTCCTCTGTGTCTCTGGGGGGGGTGGCCCAGGAAGTTAAGCCTGGGAAGAAGGGAAGGGTGAGGGGAAGTGATTTTAAGATTTAGTTTTTATTGCTCATTACCCTACTCTGATTTGGTTGGTAATAAATTAATTTCCCCAAGTTGAGTCTGTTTTGCCCATGATGAAAACTGGTGAGTGATCTCCCCCTGTCCTTCCCTTGACCCATAAGCCTGTTATATTTTGTCTCCCCTGGCCAGCTGAGGGAGTGACAGAATGGCTTTGGTGGGCACTTGACATCCAGCCAGGGTCAAACTTCTACAAACATAAACCTATGACTGAGAGAAGGCAATTGCTATCTGTCTGATCTCTATACTCTGCATCTTTTTAGAATGAATTCTCAAGGAAAGAACCATTTCTGTCTTTGCTTGTTGTCTAACAGAGTAAAAATGGAATGTAGATGTAGATGATTTTGACAGAGTGACACGACAGCTTTCTGTTGACACAAAAACTGGTTTTCCAGATGAGGGAAATATGGTAGACCTTATCTATCCTAATTTAGTGGAGGATGCTCTGCTGTTTAGCACTTGCAAAGAATTGAGAGTTGGGGGAAGGGACTTGGTCAACAGCATGTGCTGAAAGGAAAATGACTAATCAGGATGGAAACTGCAAGCAGAGCCCCTCAACTATTGGCTTGGAGACAATCATATTTTTACTAAGAAATTTCATGCAAAACCAGAAGTGTACCAATAAACTTAGTTACTTGCAGCACCAATACAGATAGAGTTCTCACACAGCAGAAATGAACTGGAGATTAACTGTATGAATGGGATGATTAGGCTCTGGGGAGCACTAGAAGTTAGATTTCCTCCATAAACTGTGCATTAATTTATTGGAAGTTACACATGAAGACAGAGAACAGTGCGTATTAGGTGACCACAGGATGACTGTGAGCCATGAATTTTATAATGGCTCTGAAAAAGGAAAATGTTGGCACACAAATAGCCAGTTAATTCCCGTAAAGAATTAGTGGTTTGTCAATAAATACACATGTGCATGTATGAGCTACTTCTAGATTTCACTCAACATGCTGTGCATGAGTCTGTTTATCCATCTTTGATTGAAATAAGAAACTAAAAGTTTTCTAAGATGATAGGAAGAATAAAGAGCTTGTAACACAAGAGGGGAATAAAAGAGTTTGGGTTGTCCTAGAATAGAAAAATGAAGGCTGGCTGGAGATAGGACTGATATTTAAAAATACACCAATGAGTAAACACAATGGAGGAGGAAGAGCTATTTAAACTAAAGGACAATGTTGGCAGAAGAACAAATGGGTATAAAATGGCCATGAACAATTTGAATCTGTAATTTTAAGACCAAATTACTCTTTCAGACAGAAAATCAAGAGGTGTTGTTACTCAGCTAATCTCCAGAAGATTTCAACAGACCAAATGCAAAGACTTGTTTCAGAGCATGCAGGGTCTCTAAGGTTATCTTGCTCAAATGCAGCAACAAGGCTAAGTTTTGTATGAAAATTGCCACCTCTGTCAGCACTGGGTCCTAGTGCTGACCACAGTCCTGTGTGTCACTTCTTAAGATGCCTATAGATAGGCTTTCAGACTTAAAAAATGAGGATGTGAGGACCTGGGAAAATGCTGATTTGAATAACTGCATCCTACTTGCCACAAAGTCAGAGTCAGGCAATATTCCTGTGTATTTAAAAAGCTGTGAAATCCTCCCTGCAGAAGATGATGGGTCGTGTTATTTATTCACTCTTATTTGTTTAGCTGACTTTAAAGTTGAGCCTAGAAGGGAAAAAAAAATTAATTTTGGATATTGAGTAAACAGGATGTGGTTTATACCAATTCTTATACTGGGTATAGTATGCTTAATTTGAAAAAATGAAAATTAAATATCAATATTCTAATGATATTAAAGTAGGAAATTGGAATAAGCCTTAAGCTTCTATCTTAACTAATGCCACTGTGCTTTTTATTGTTGTTGAATGCCACACTCAAGGAATAAACATTTTCCTTCTCTGAACTTTCTCAGTGCTGTCATTTTGTAGAGCAGAATGAAAACACAGAAAACTCTAACCTAAGACACCTATTCCTTCTCTTTTTCAGCATCAAAACAATGATTCCTCCGGGGGAATGCCTGTATGCTGGGAGGAAAAGGAGGAAACCCATTCAGAAACAGTTAAGTATCATATTCATCAGGAGGCATCTCCCTCTGAACAGAGATGCTAGAAGTGAGGCAGAAGGAGGAGTCCCTCTCATGGTCTGCTGGCTTAGGAGAGACTTGGCTTTTTCTCTGCAGTGAGAACCTGCAGGCTGGGAGGCTGGCTCTTCAGGGTTAAGATTGGCTGCAGGGTGGATGCCAAGCTTGTGTCAAACTGTCCTTACCTCTCTCCAGGAGCCCCAGGAGGAGGCTGGAGTGGTTGTGTGTGTACTGTGCCCTGAGGAGCATAGAGGGACAGCACTTTTTCATAGGCAGAAGATGCTGGTGGGCTAAATGTCAGCTGGGCAATGGGCTGGAGGGGTGGCTGCCACCTCTGTGCTCCTGTGTTCTCCCCTGCCTCTTCAAGGGGCCTTTTGAGGAGCTGTGTGTGGAGTGGCACCAGTGCTTGGCATTGTGCTCCCCCCTTCCCCCATCCTTGGCTTAATCCTGCTTGGGGCATCACTAAGTCCAACGTCCACAAGCCTGGAAAGTGGGTCAGTTCAGCCAACTGAAAAAGCAGACTGGTAAGTCACTTTTTGCATAAAGAAAACATCCTATTCAAAACACTATTTACTATGGGATCACTTTCATTAGGACAAAAAATGGGAGAGGAACTGGATGTGTGAAGGCAAAGCAGAAAATGAACAAAAGCAGTGGGAAGTTGTTACTACAAGATGCTTGAAGTGGGAGTGGAAAAAGGTTGCTATCATTCAAATGTAAAATGATTGCCAGATGCCATAAACCACGCTGTAAAATTAAGCTTTTTAATATAATCATCCCATGTCTTCTGTGTTACACTTGATTATATGGTTATGAAACACACATTTCTCTGTGTTAAAATTATGAACTCACACTGGTGGCCTTCACAGACAGTTTAAGGATGAGAAGGTAACTAAAATAGATTTCCCTATTTTCAGTCGTTCAGAACTTCTAAAAATAACCCTTTGGCTTAAAACTGTGTATATTGGTCTAAATTCAAAGGGAAGTTTCTCTGAATGTTTAAGTGAAATATGTTGATTTTGCAGAGCATTTGCACACGAACCACTTATTCCCACTTAAAAAGATTTCTTTTAGTGTAAAATATGTCCTAGGTGACAATTTCAATAGACAAAGACATAAGAAAGTTATTCTTCCTGCAAAACCCGAGTGTTAAATCCACAGCATATATAATATTTCTGCACTACTCTTGAAGTATGGATGTGGATTTTTAACTTTATAACTGCATGAGGTATGGAACCTCTCCAGTGCATGAAATTACCTCTCTACAGAACAGTTTATGAATCATAAGTTTTATGAGAAAGAAAGGAAGGAGAATTTGCAGTTGCTTTAAGAAATATTAAGCTTCATCTTCAGATTGTATATGCTCAGTAGGAGAACTTCTCTTGAAGATGGCTTTCAGATGAATGTAATGTCTAGGAAAACTACTTGTTAATAAAGGATGTAAGTGTCCTTAGGAATGTTTTATGAAATTCTGGCACGAAAAAAATCAGAGGCAAATTGTCACTGAAATGGGTGGAGCCAAGTTTTCACCTTGTGAACCATCACCAGTAGTGAAACCTTGAAAATAGCTTTACTGTGAGATTGCAGTATGGTATCTGAGCATGAGCTTATCCAGCCAGGACAAGACAAGTTAAACAAGTTAAAACCAAAGGAATCCCATGCTTTGAATGATCAGACTCTTCAGCTCCCATACTGGAGACAGCCTTCTGTTTTCTGTGGTTGGTTACTTACCATTTGCTGAGTGTGTTTTCTCAGTTCCTAGCAACCATATATGCTTGTGGACTTGATCTCTGGTAAGCCTTTCCTGTGCTCATTCCCTCACTCAGGGGCTTCCTAACATTTCAGAACTCCAGGGCATCCTTACTGTCATGCTGTCTCAGTTTATCTTGAATTTAGAAGAGTAGGCATAGCCTGTTAATTGAATCACAGTAGATGCTGCCACCTGTTCAGGGGGAGGAATTTGTTCATAGGAAAAAAAAAAGAATTGATGGGAATTCATTGTCCAGTCCTAATAATGATTCCTCTCTTGACAAAGGAATAAGTGAGCTCAGGTGCCAGTCTGAGCAGGATACTTGGATTTCTGCAGGGATTAATGGATTCTGCAGGATTAGGATTCAAAGGACAGTTTTCCCCTCTGTGTATCCCAGGAGGCCAGCTCTCTGCCTCTCCAGCAACTGCTTGTGATCAGGCTGTTAAGACAGGTGGTGGTGCTGCAGCTACCTTTTAATCCAGAGTGTCACAGAATGTCACAGTCACTACTTTTGTGGTTCATTTCAGTCAAAGAAATTCTGGTGTGAGGTAGTTTTACAGCAGAGTAATGCAGACATCTACAAGACTGTTGGAAGAATGTGTGGGAAACTTCTTTTACCAGGAAGCTCTGATGTGTTTCATTCTTCCTCTCCATGAGGAACTGGGAGAGACTATCTTCATTAGGTTGCATGCTTCAGACAATCAGTTTCAAGTTCTACTTTTACACATGCAAATAAATAAAACCCCCTAGCTGTTCTCTTTCTGCCTCAAAAACCTTCCAAACAAGCCCCATTAAATGTGGTCTACACAGGAATTTTAGCTTTTATGGAACTGGTTCAAACACCTGGAGCCTGGACTGATTGAAAAATTTCCATCAGATGTGCTTTTTAGCCAGAGAAGTGGAGTTTCAACTGGAGGAAATATTTTCTATCAAGTGTTTGTACATTTGGAAATGTAACATTTTACTGTTAATTCAAACATGTGAAAACTAAAAAGATACTGCTTTTAACCTCAGACAAAAATCTCCGTGGTGACATTCTATTGGAAATGATCAGATGCTTTAGGACAGTCACCATTTGAGAGCTTCAGCCACATCTTTGTCTCAGACCCTGGTATCTTGTAAAACTCTCTCCCTCCACAAAACATTGATTGTAAGATTTTACAGCTCTTTAAAGGCAAGCTACAGCTGCCTTAGCTCTGAGTGTGTCTGCTCCAAACTGCCCATTTCAGCCAGAATTGTAGCAGTGCCAGGGTAAACAGAGACCTCAGGAGGTGCAGTGCTCTCCTGCTTCCTAGTTCACATTTTAAAGCCTTCTGTGGCACAGCCCTTCCTCTTACTTGGTACCACACCATCCCACCTCCTATGCTCTGCCATGGTGATGTCTTCTGAAGCTTCAGTTCTGCTTTAGCCTCTCCTTACTGCGACAAGCCACAAGAGGTAGAAGGTGTCAGAGGTCCCCCTTTCCTTCACAGAGCTTGCTCTCAGGGGGTCTGTTTCACTCAGAGGAGATGGAGAAGTCTGCACGTGTAGGGCTGGCACTGGAGCTCAGCTCTGGGCTCCTCTGCAGTGCCCAAGCCCAGCTCAGTGGCCGTGGTGCTGGTCAGCGTGATAAACATCTTGCTGCCACTTTGCACTTGGCCTATCTGTGGCATCTCGTGCTCTCTTTTCCCTTTCCCTTCTCACCAAAAGCTCACTGGCATAGTGAACGATTAGATTGTCCTCATTTTAGCTCATCTGCTGGTTTAACACTTGAGCATACTTAACAGACTTCCTCAGTCACCTTTTCGTTAGCAGGGCAGGGCTCCCTCGGAGGGCAGTGAGCAGCAGACAGCTGTGGCTGCAGGAAATTCCTCTGCAAGCTCACCCGACTGGTTTGCACTAGTATGTCTGTGTGTCATGGGCACACTGAATCATGAGAGAGCAAAAGGCTCTGTGCCTTACATACACCAACACAGAGAACCTTCTCTGCACCAGCTCCTGCACTCTGTTCCCATCCAACGGGCACTGCTCATGTGGCTCTTACACAGCTACAGCTACTTTTTCCTGCAGAGCAGAATTTGAACCGTTTAGCAAGGCAAAGAAGGAAATTCCAGCTTTATTGTTTTAATTACACGTGCTACTTGACTGTAGGAGAGTTGTATGAAAAGCAGAGTAGAAGAGGTATCATCCAGTGAGTGCTATGGCTCTGTTTGGATCTGATTCACACAGTCTGAGAATCACCTTTTAAACACTAAACACAACAAGAACCTACTTTTCAGCTCAGAAGAAGGGCTAGAATTTCCATTTGCCTCAAAACAGCTCATTGAAGAATTTTCCTGCCTGCCCTTTTCTGTTTATGGCTAGCTAAGCTGGGCTTTCCATGGAACTTGCATTGTTTTAAAGCACATCCACTTGGCACCTAATTACCATTTACATCAAACCTCTGTTTGTTTGGATTCACTCCCTTACTGAATCATTTCCTTGATTTTTCAGGAAGACTCTGTCCTGGAGCTTTCTCCTGTAGTCCTTTTACACCATCCCCTGCAATCTCCAGAAAACTATTCCTTCTGCTCTGTACAATTGCATTCCACGTAATTGCTTCAAAGCATACCTCTCTGGTACAGACCAGTCACTATTTTATGTGGTAAATAGGCTTGAATAATTTATTTTTCATGTTAATCTTGACAGTTTTTACCCCTTGAACTCATCAGTCTAATTTTCCTTTTTGGAATTATTATTTTTTTTTTCTGTCCTAAATTGCTTCCATGCTTCAGCTGGTTTGTCAGATGTAAAGAGCAATTAGTAAAAGCTTATGTTCTTTAGCTTCTGCTCAACTGTAGGCCATATTCCCACAAAATTACTGCTCTCCACAGGTCAGACTTTCTTTTGATGAGCATGGCTGAGCTTCAGGCTTTACTGCAAAAAACTAATTCCTGAGAGGTACCCCCTTTTTTCAAGAATAGTTAACTCTGTGAAAGTAAAAAAAGATAATTCCTCCTTTGCTGATTACATTATTTGTTGTATATTTTCTCTCTTTAGTAAAGTTATTTATTGATCCCAGTCAACAAAATCTCTGTGTCTTCATAAGTAACTCAATCTGTTATTGAAAGGCCACAGATCAGTATTTGAATGAACTTTGAATGAAAAAGCAGGAATTTACACTGACATCTACTTCAAACATTTTTCCTTCTTTACATCAGTGTTGTCCTTTAAAATCAAGTGAAGCTTTCAAAAGTAGCAATTAATTTTTCAGACCTAATTTGCTTTAAGAGGTTTTCAGTTAGCAGCAATCATGTGTACAAAACATTGATCTTTTAAAAATTAAATTCTAAGCACAAAACTATATATTTTTTTAATTACAGTTACAGTGATAAATTAATACTGTACACGCAAATGTACAGGGGAACATGCAGATGCTGGAATTTAACCCCTTAACTACTCTGTGAAATAATAATGCTTAAAATGTAAATACCTACTGAAAAATACAGTAAATGTGTGGAACATGGAACTGCTGAAGTGCTACAGATAATTAATTTTACTCTGATTCTCCATTGGAGCACCAGATAAACTACATAAGGTACCATCCCTGCCTTTAATGGCTTAATGTGGAAACTTCTAGAACACCCATCTTTTCCTTGCCTGCCATTTCCCATTTCCCTTTTTTTTGATCTTTTCCTCCTTGACTTCTTTTTAATGTCTCTTATTCTGAGAACGTGGCAATAAGCTACAGTAAGTATTGACCATGGGCACTGTGAGAGTGAGTGGAAGTGTAGCAGACACAGCACCAAGTCCCCTGGGAGATGCCTGCTCAGGTATAGCACTGGGCTGCTGCCTTCTGCTGCCATCATAGGATGTTTATGGCTGGAAGGGAGCTCCAAAGGGCATCTAGTGCAGCCCCCTGCAGGGAGCAGGGACACCCTCAACTAGC
>JAOEGS010004059.1:4812-16032 GCA_025447755.1 Corythornis vintsioides
ATAAAAATACTGAATATGCAACAAAAATGCCTCAGGAGAGATTACTATATCTGATTAGAAGGAAAGAAATATCTTCGACCAATTCTGTCTCTTGGTGTCATACTAATAGACAGATTTGTGTAATATCTGTTGATGTTTTCAAGAACGTAGCAAAGTCTTTTTGAGGCAATTCTTTAAAGATGATGTTTTCAGCAAACTAAACATTTTGTCTGAATGAGAGAATAACCATGAAGTGCATGTTCGTGTACTATCACTACTAATTCTCTGAGATATAGAAGGCTTCATGAGTGAGAATTTAGGTTGACTTCCTCTTGATTTCCTATTGGTGTTGAATAACCCCTGGCTAACTCAATATAATCACAGGAATTAGAGGTTTAAGGAATTTGATAGGTGTGTTGAAGGCCAAATCATCTTCCCAAGCAGTTAATCAACTAAATGAGAATATAAAAGCCAAACAGTGCTTGTATTAATGAACACATGGACTGCTTCTGTCTATATTCCAGGAAAAATAATATGGTTTAGCTCTGTACAGAAGGGTGAATGCTATATAACACAGCACTGCACCAGAACTTTCTTTGTATGTGGGGCTTTCCACTGAGAGAGTAATCTTTCATTATTTCCTAGTATATGCCAGGGTTAATCACAGTTGAGTGGATTAGTTGTCTGGAACCACCTCATGTGCTGTCAGTCTAGGCTGAAGAGGGCTTCTGATCCCTTCTTCTGGCCTCCTTAACCTCATTCCTATTCCTTCTCTTCTAATTACTCCAATGTGATTGTGATAGCCTCATGTATTGCAGGGTTAATCAGATATAGTGACAGACATACTGTTGTATGTCTCAACATTGCTGCACCAGCATGGATAGACATCAAACCAAGACTGGGAGATGACTGGATTGCAAGTTAGAAGTTCCTGTTTCCATACGATCTCAAAAACTGCAACCTCATCCCTGAGCGTGAACCCAGACCCAGGGCTTGGAAGACTGAGGGGTTGGAGACTCCTGAAGACAACCTAAGACCCCTAAGAGATGGTATTGTGCATGTGTACCAACACCAGGTGGTGGGTGTGGTTAAGCAGAACAGTTCCTGGAATATAATATGCAGTTCCCAAAAAAAGGATGAATATTCAATAGGACAATCAAATAAAGAGCAGGAGCACCCAACATCAGAAGGAACATTCTCCTACAGGACTTGGATCAGACTATTGTGATGCCGCAGATCTGTGGTGGTAGCTATTGCAACTGACCTTTCTCTTTCCTCTATCTCACTCTCTGCTTTGTGAACTTGTTGTCAGGAAAATAAGGCTACTTGGCACATGACTCCATTTTAAGTCTTATTTCAGTTCCTGAGAATACAAATTAAACCTCCCTCTATCTATAAAGGGTGCATGACACAAGTGTATCAAAAGAGGAAGTGTAATAAATACAAGGATAGAATCAGGGAGAGGGAAGGCATTGTTATAGTAGTGCTGAATTATAATTGTAGACTCAAGGCTTTATTCAAATTAGTCTGAATTCAACAAGAACGTTTTACTAGATTTCACAAGAACTTGCCGGTTTGGAGGATTTTTTACAATTTGGCATAGATAATAGGTGTAGATTATCTGCAGAAGTTTTTTACAGATATAAAGCCTGTAATTAATTTTATGTTTTGCCTAGTAATATTGATGATGAATATGAATTAATCAAATTTTGATAGGAACCATGTGAAATCTCACCTGACTCTTCAGAGATCTGATTAAATTGAGAGCTTTCAGTCACATGTGTCTTGTGATCAAGCAGCAAGTTGTAGACGACATTTGATTAAAAAATAAAGGAAGATGGTGGTATCTAAAAGAGAAATTTCTTTTTTTTCTTTTTTTTTTTTTTTTGGTGACCTAAAGTGCAGTCAGCACTAAATCATCCTGTTTTTCAGTTTCCCCATCCCTAAAAGCTTCAAACAAGTCTCCCTAAAGACCGCTTTATGTAGGTATGTTTGTGTGTAAAGATTTATTGGTTTATAAATAAAAAGCTCTTTGAAGCATTTACACTGCATAGATGTTTTTTTGTTCTGATTTAGCAAAAACATGATATTAGCCTTAGCAGCTATGTATCACCATTTTCTGTATAATGGAGAAGCAGTATGTGCTTTCATTTTTGACATCCTGTATCAGCACAGAAAACTGTTTCACTAAGTGCCACTTGTTCAGTAACAAAATTAAAATTGAAGAAAATGAATCATATATGAGGGCAGAGACCAAGAAGCTGTTTATTTTACAAATGTTACTATCAGGCATATTATTTCTTTAAGTCAAGAAAATATTTGACTCATATCAATGGAAGCATCAGTAAAATAAAAGGACATCTATACTTTTCAAGGCTTTGTGTATATAATTATTTTCACAAAAAAAATTCATTACTATTTCATTCATTTCTTTTGCACTAAAGTATTTATAAAGTGGCTTGGATTGTCAGTGGTTTGCAACTGTAATTGTCAAGTGTATGATTCATAAGTGTGAGTTATTTTAAGGACAAAAAAAGATAGAAAGGTCAAGGAATTGCTTATCTGTGTTTCAAAAAGCTTGGTATGAATGTTTTATATTACCCATAAAGGTGTGCAATTTAAGCAAAAGACTGCAAGTTAAATTTGAAAAGGCATCAAATAAACCACTAAGCACTATCTCTTTTATATATTTATTTTAACTCACAGAATATTTGATACAAATGTTCCTATGTGAATTCACATAGACATTATGCATAAATTCTGTAAGAACTTCATTCATAATGACTCTAAATGACTCTAAATGACTGCACTTATGTATTTATAGTTCATGCCTATCTTGGATGATGTAGCAATGTGAGTCAAGGTAATGGCTACTGAATCATATGCTTTGGAAATCATCCTGGCCACTTCAGCATGCCTCATAGTGTATGGATATCTTATATGTTAGGCTTAGGTACATATTATGCCTGAGGAAGGTGGAATAATGAGGAATTAGTATTTTTCTTTAAATTTTACATCTCATTTAGGCTTGCAACATCAGTGGCCATTTATCTTGCAGTTTAAGGATATATTTGGCTTATAGTCTTATTTTTTTCTACATTAGATCAGGTACGAATTAATGTCTAAATGTAAAAATTCTTTGAACATTTTAGAGAAAGCTTATTATTTTGTTCTTTACTTTTTAAAAGGGCATAGTAGACACATGTTTAACACTATTCACTGTGTCTATAATAGCAGGTAGATCTCTGAAATATTCCCCCTGTAGCAAAGTGCTTCTTCTGGATACCCTTTGTCTAGGTACACACAGTGATTGTGACTCAACTGTGGAGCAGATGTTTTTAATTGAAATTTCATTCAGATAGTTGGTCACTCAGTTATCCATTGTAATGGATTTCCTTGGAGTGCATCTTAAAGTGATTTAGATAGTAAGGGACCTCTTGCTGTACCTGTGGTCCAATGAGCAGATAAAATTTGGAAGTAAATTTGCCTTTAGAGATAGATTATGGTCCATCTACACCTTAGCATCTAGGTTCATTTCCAAAGGTTGCCTTTGATACATGGATACACTCAGATCTCATACAATATACCCAAGAGAGTTATGGCTACACAGGCATAAAGGCATTAAGAGTACAGGGGACATTGTTGAACTCACCTGCTTCCAGCATAGATTAAATTTTTGTGTTGTTATTGAATCTAAGTTGTATAATACACAAACGAATATTGTATGTAATAAATGCAATAACAGTTGTTCATCAGAAGTGACCAGACATAGCAGTGTGAGGAAACATAAGGGAAAGCTTATAGCTAGCTTCAGATAATTTATTGCACCAAAGCTGAAATCCATATCCAATTCATTCCTGATTTATAACAGTACAAACAGATCAGCTATCCAATGTAATGGGAAGAAAAGACTGGATGAGAAAATTGGGAGGGTGACTAGTCCAACCAATTCTAAGATGTGTCCTTCCTTTAATTCCACTGCCTCTGTACTACTGGAGGATTAATATCTGTGTGTATCTCCAGTGAACAGATACTATTTGTAATGAGCCACAAGGGTAACTGAACTAATAAATGACAGCACATGGACTCAGATTTGTAAAAAACCCTGACATTATTAAAGAATTATATATTATAATATCAAGCACAATCTCTGAACTTTCATGCTTACCACTTGGAGAAAGAAATGTTATACAAAAAAAAATTGTTAATTTCTGAAGTTCTCTATGCCTGAAAAACAGAGCTGATAATGAAAATTCTTTGTGTGATGGTTTGATAGTAAAAAGATTTACCTGTAAACTTAAAACCAGGAAAAAGTTCTTTGGAGTTTATCTCTACCCAGGTACTTCTGGCTTAAAGTGGGGTAAAAAAATGAAGTTCCTTATAAGGAAACTTTTTTTTTTTTTTTTTTTTTCTGACTGGTAAACCTCCTTTTCTGCTATGCTAGGACAAGACCAACCTTAGCACTTCTTTTTCAAGCCATAATTTCAGAATGTTGCCAATAGAAAAACTGTAGTTTTGAGGAAGGAAACTATTTATGTCTGTGAAATATCTTGTTTCTGAGCAGATGTCAGTAATAAAAGTGAGAGAAACCTGTGAGGCAAGAAGGTGTTACTGAGCTCAAAGTCTTTTGCTATAGCTACATTTCTGATGGCCATAAGACCCTACCCTGAAAGTCTGTGAGGTCTATAGGTCTTTAGAAATTCTTCACCACAACACTTAACTCTGTTTTTCAGTTTATTAAAATAGAAAGTTAAGACCTCTGTTTAAATAATAAATAAATAGAAAAAAAAAACCAACAAAAAAACCCACAACCAACCAAACAAAAAAACAGTAATGAGGAAGATTCAGCACCTCAGCAAAAAAGAATAAACTTAAAAGGAAGGTAAAAGGGAATCTGTTATACTACTCAGATAGTTTAACAGGCTCCTGAACTCTGGCCTAATGATGGTGTTCATCAGAAACCTGCCATGCACATTTCCTCTTTTGCATTGTTTCATGAATCCCAAAGCAGCTGCTGTGCCACAGACATCAGGAAAAGCCTCACCCAACTCATTGTTTTGGACATTATGACAATAAATATTAATGATGTAAAATTAGAACTCTTCATGCCAGGATGATTAATCTGTAACATGGACTTTACCTTGGCCAGGATTGTATACTGATCTTTGATTTCCACCTTACAGTTTAACCTTTCAGATTCCAGGCAAAACTTTGTATTATATTTATTTATTGCTATATTATATATTATATATATATGTAATGTAACATATTTCAGCATAAAGTATTGAAACACATTGCAATGTAAAATATTGTTATATAATGTAATCGGACAAATAAAATCAAGGACAGTGAATTTATATCTTCTAAAAGGATAGCATGTTAGAAAACCAAAAAGTAAGCAGACAGGTAATTCAGTTTCTTAGACAAAAAAACTTTCAAAGAAAATTAAGCATTCTCCCTGAAAAACCAGTGTCACTAGAGAGTCTTAAAACATTTTAGTTCCTTTTGTCTCAATATTATTATGCAAAAATTTATTAAAATTTAAGGATTAATGTTGGTAGACGTTTTCTTGATAAAAAATCCAACATCTCCTACTCATAAACTGGCTCACTTGCTGTTGAATTAAGACAAACATTCCTACTGATGTTAAAAAAATTTGCACTAAATTGTGGCTTTATCTGAAGGAAGTGACTAAAACATGTACTGGGATAGTGCATCCATGATCATTTTTGAGCAAAACCAAAATATGGATATGATTCCTTGTTTTCACAGAATCACAAAATAGTTGAAGTTGGAAAAGACTTCTGAAGATCATCTAATCCAACTGCCCTGCTTAATGCCTGCTTATCAAAACAGATTTTAAAGATCAATTACTTTTCCCTTGATATACACAATTTTGTCAGTTGAAAAAGTTCTTTTGAGATAAGATACCTAGAAGCACCCTTTAAAAACTGATACCATCTAAGGATTTTACTGTAATGTACACTGTATATGTCTTTAATAGCGCAGGACTTTCTTAGGCATCCCCTGGGACAAAAATCACTATTTGCGTATATTTTTATAAATATGTAAAATCGCCTCTTCTCCAAGAAAACAGATTTATAGTTCTCAATTACAACTAAGAGAATGTTTCTCTGAAGCTGAAAGAAACATAAAATATTAAAGTACTCTGTACTGAAGCAAAAGCTTATCACACTGTATGAAAATATTTCTCAGCCAGAAAGAAAATAATCCAAATATTTACTTTCCTTTATTCATCAGTTTTGAGATTTCTGAGATTAAGAGGTTTGTATTATTCTTGTCCATTTGGCAGACTGTCAGGAAGGAGACAGTACTATTAATAGCAAAAGCTACAACAAAATTACAAAAGGGAACAAGTACTTTAATAGTCTCAGACTTCTATGTATATAATTAGTTCAAACTCTTTCCAAAGCAGAACTCATAGCACTGAAGTACTAGATATCAGACATTTGAAGGGTATGTGCAAATCATTGAAATAAAGAGAAAATGAGGAAAATGGATGCTGGAAAGAGAATGCTTAATTTGAAATAGTTGACATCAGGTTATCAAATTACACATCAGATTTTACAGACATGCACAGAACTGTCAAGAATTCAAGCTTCTCTACCATTTTACTTCTGTAATATTAGTTTATGTTTTGTAAGCACGGCAAAGTATGAGAAAAACAGCAGTCGGCACAAAACCTTCCAAAAGAGAAAACAGAAAAAAAAATCTACCTTTTCTGATTATTTGGCAGCTAAAAGAATCATTGAATCATTTAGGTTAGAAAAGACTCTTGGGATTATCAAGTCCAACCATTAGCCCTACTCTACAATGTTCAGCCTAAACCATGTCACTCAAAAACACATCCAAATGACCTGTAAACACATCCAGGGATGGTGACTCAACCACCTCCATGAGCAGCCTACTCCAGTTTCTGACCACTGTATTAAAAGGAGCAAACCATGAGTAAAAGACTCCTGAAGACATCCTGAAGGTTTTCTTTAAATATTATATGCAATAACCAGTAAAGTGTGTATCATGGGTGTTTTGTGGGGTTTTTTTTGTTAATATTTTTACTCTTCATACCCTTCAAATTTTTACCATACATATTTTTTTTTCAGAAATTGCAAATCCACCATAAAACGAAAATGAACTAGAGACCTCAAATTGCCAGCATCCTTTAAAGCCTTTCAGCATTTCCTAATGGCCCAGGCATCACAGAACATCTTTCCTGAATTTACTGTGATTTTTTTAACGAAATTTTCTTAAAAAAGCAGGGACTTGGATTTGTGTTACAGCTGGAAACTGCAAGAAAATAAGGCTAAAATAAATCATAGTATACTTAGAGCAATTAAATAGAAATTACAATGTTATGGATTAATTAGAGATCTTTATGACTGTATGCATGAAGTCAGGCAAAGTAATCACTCTGGTCCTTTTGTTATTAAGATCTACCATTCTATTTCATCTCCTTTGCTCTTGTATTACTTTAAAATGACCTTGAAGCTTGATCTTAAAATGCCCATTTTTAAATGTTTCATAGTTACTGACCTGAAACTGAGTTAGGTTGCCTCTAAAGGTGAAAGACATGGCAGGCTGGATTAATGATGGACCTCATTTGTGCATAAAGGAATTTATCTTATTAGATCGTTGAACGATATATTGAAGTAACTGAAAGTGTACAAAAGTTTACTTTCATGAGCCTGTGATATGTGCTTCATTATACTTCCTCCTTGGAATTGCAGTTCAGTCCTTTAAGACAATAGTGTGTTCATAACATCTGATTGTTATCTCTTAGTTCTATTCTGGCCCCTCTTTGTGACATGGGAAGTCAGTGCAGCAGTATCTTTCCATTCAGCCTTCTGCACTAGACCGACTCTAATTTGGAGCAAAGGACTAAATTTTTTTCTTCCTTAACACAATAGGAGAATTTTTCTAGATTTGAAACACTACACAGTGGGACACATACTTTAAACCCAGGTCACCATCTTCAGACCAATTCAGCAGAAATTGTGACCTCTAGAACAGTTGGGACTAGAGCTACCTCTTTATGTTATGCTGTTAGGGTTCAGAAACTTTCCAGATAAAAGGGAGGCAAGGCCACAATGAATGTAACAACTTTACCTAACATTTGCCATGGAAAAAATAAGAGGAGAGACTTCAATTGCATACAACACAGTTTCAGTTGAAGTCCAAGTTCACACAAAGATGAAATTCAGTGCTGTGGTTAGGTTTGTTAATTCGTGATTACTGAAGATTACAAGATCCATCAGACAACGTTGTCATTTTATTATAGAGTTTTGTGCTTTAGATATACCCAGCTGGACTATGGTCATTTAGAATTCATAACTTGCTGGTGTAAAACTGGCACAGGACTCCATTGCATACCCAATATTATTGTTTTTATTTTTTTAATTCAGTGTGTGAGTTTAAGGGGCCTTTCCAAAAAAAAAAAAAAAAAAAAAAAAAAAAAAAAGTCATCTGATTTGGCTTCAAAAACTATTGTGCAATTGTGGATTGTCTCAAGTCAATCCTTCCCTTTTTACTTTCCACTCTCTCTTCCAGTATCATGAGCCCTCAGTTGCCAAACTGGACCTTCAACCAGTGTTTTTAAACATGAAAGTAGGGATTTCCTCTAAGGCAAGTATCAACTACATGGAAAACAGCCTGCTAGATGCAATGCCTTCCAGGGAATACTTGAGCAGGCAGCTTTCCCTCTGAGGCAGATGACCTCTTAACAATGTGACTCAAGGCCAAAAGGACAAGGCAAATGCATTAAGTCCAGATACAATCTACCAGCAAGATAAAACCTTTTAATAGTTGGAAAGTGCTACCTGTCTTGGGGCAATTTTGTCTCTTTTTCATTTTGGAAAGGTCTGTTGATAGACAGTTTTGTTATCACAATTTCAAAATACCAAAACTTGTAATAAAAGGGAATATTAAAATATTTTATTTAGCTTATTTGATTATATGTGACTGTGTTTAGTGCATCATGATGTGTATCCTGGTTTTCCATCCCCTGAAGCAAGAAGAAGCAAGTATTCCATTCAGATAGATCACTGATAAATGTTCACAGATCTCATCATTCATTGGTTTCAGGAGCTGGTTATTGAAAATAAGTAGCTGAGTCTCAAAACCAACAACATTGCCCCAGGGTGCCTATTAAGCAGAAGGGCAGTACAGTTGTAAACAATGTCTTCTATAAAGTCAAAGAATTTGATAGAAAAAAAAATCTAAGTGTTATCTGTTAAATATTTTGTTTTGCAACATGTAGCTTACTGGGAGTGAGGAAAAAAAAAGAGGAAGAAAAATATTTTAAAATACTCAAGGTAAAAAATATCTCTTTAATAATAATCATTATTTTTACAAAGTGGATACATCATAAAAACCCCGTCTATGTCTGTTGATGTAAGTGGGTTCCATAAGTTTGGATGGAGAAATTGGTACCAGGAAAAAACAGGCAGAAGGCAGGAAAAGTGTGTACTGGAAAGATAGTGTGTGAGAGCTTCACAGTGAGTGTTAAAACTCTGAAGATTATTTCTTGTGCTTAATCCACAAGACCAGAGGAGGAGATTGGTCTCTTCTTCCAAGTAGCAAATAATAGGACAAGGAAATGGCCTCAAGTTTTGCCAGGGGAGGTTTGCATTGGGTATCGGAAAAAAATTTCTTCACTAAAATATTTGTCAAGCACTGGAACAGTCTGTCCAGAAAAATGGTAGAGTCACTATCCCTGGAGATACTTTAAAGATGTATAGATGTGTTGCTTAGGGACATAGTTTAGCAGTGACTTGGCAGTGCTGGGTTAAGGGTTGGACTCGATTGTTTCTATGGTTCTATAATCTATGAAGAACCTAATGAATTTCTATGAGGCCACAAGTAGAGATGGGCACCTGTTGTGGCTCTGTACAACATGCTCAGTGGCTGTAGTATGAAGATGAAGACACAGAAAAAAAGTGTGTGCCAGCCAGGCCCCTGAGGACCTCTTTTAACACCTCCCTGGAAGCCTCTGGTATATCACAACCAGACTCACAGATTTAGGGGAACACTCAACTTGGGACCACCCCATCGGGGTTATTCTCACTGTTTCTTGTTCAGTCTGGTAGCTATGAATGAACACATGAGGGTGCAAGTGAAATATGGGAGTAGATAAGAATGTTGTGTTATCAGATGTTAGCAGTAACAGCTTGATTCTATTACTAATAACAGCTTAATGAATAAAAGGTGTCCTAAGAAATATTGGCTGTGATCTGCATATCCTTTACTTCCCAAACCCTTGTTAGACACGAGAATTTACAGCTTATGAGTTGTAATTCTAAGAGCGAAGAGATTGTCTTTGTAAGAGCTTGCACAGTATTTATCTCAAAAATGTAAAATAAGATTGATAATTGAAATAGAAAATATTAATATCCGATTGAAATATATTAAAACTGGAAGTTTTAAACAGGAATGTGTGGGAATCCGGCCTCACTTTTGCACCACCTTAAAGGATTAAAATTTAATTTTACACAATCCATATTTCTTCCTTTAGTTTTATTACTCTTTGTCATAAGTAGAGCTCATCAAAATATGTTAAATATTCATCATGGGGAATAATTTGTTATAAATATGTGCAGCTTCAGAAATACCTATCTAATAATTACATTGTAGAGATATAACATGGATGTGTCAGTTATAAATATTTCAGTAGCCAAATCTGATTTGGTGAAACAGCCTCATTTTATTTGTAGTATGATTGATTTGTTGTTGCTGTTCCACATTATGTTGCTTCTAAGCTGGAAAAAAAAATGAATGACATCTGTAAAAAATTAAACGTGTCCTTAAACTTATAACAATATATTGGCAAAATTTCAACATCCATGTTATTATTTTCATGATCAAAGCTAAGTAAAATTAACATGAATTTAGCTACTTTAGCAATATTGTTTGCTAAAATGTTCATGCAGCTTCCCATTTACTTTCATATTCTATTTTCAAAGCACAAAGTCTAACAGGGCTTTATTTCCTCTGTTCTCAGATTAAAAAAAAACCCCAACCAAACAAACTCAAACCAAAACAAACCCCTAAGTGCAGCAAAACCTATGAAAATATCATGTAAATTAATTGTTACATTTATTAAACCCTTAGAATATTAGTTTTATTTCAGTTTTGGTGAATTTTGCAGTGTCGTCGCAACACGGGATGGGGAAACAGTTTGATGCAAACTAACTCCAAAGTTTATTAAGAAAGACAGTCCTTTTA
>JAOEGS010004060.1:0-53888 GCA_025447755.1 Corythornis vintsioides
GTTGAGCAAATCAATCATGAGGTTTGTGAAACCAAATAAACAATCTGAACTAAGAGGGTGAAAGGATGAAGTTACAGTATTTTGTTTTATATTTTTGGGGGGTTTTTTTGTTGTTGTTGCAACAACTTCTGTATAAATGGCTTGTGTTTTGTTGTTTTAAAGAGCACAATAGGAAAATAGCAGTAACCCTCCCTAAATGAAACAAAACACAAGTTTGACCCAGAAGAAAATTATTGAATATTTTCTGGTTCAGCCAACAGACTGAAAAAAATCAATTGTCCACATAGGATCTCTGTGTTATCCAACTGTTCTTCATAATGCAAAACAAAAGGATTACACAGAAATAAGGAAGAAACTGAGAAACTAAAGGGGGAAAATATCTGTCATTTGTCTTAAAGCTAAATATAATTAAAAATGCAGACAACACATGTAGTCCCCCAAGGGACAGATTTACTTCTAATTAATAATATGTTAGTGCCCTAGTCCTTTGCATTAAAAAAAAAAAACAACCCAAACTAACAAAACAACAACCAAACAAAACACAGCAAAAACCCAACAAACCACAAACAAAATCAACCCTCTAGATTAATCCTGCTGTAACACTGTAGCCAGAACCTCTAAGAATTAACCCAGCCCAATCCCAGATTTACTTGCACTGTAATTACATGAAATGTAGGGAGTTTCTTTTCTTCCATACACTGAACTGAAAAGAGAAATGTTTTTTGTTTTTTTTTTTTAAATTCTGTAAATATGAGGGGGTTTTTATGTGGGTATACAGCCATTCACTTTCTCCTTTGGATATTTGCAATATCCTAGACATAATAAAAAGTTTTGCCTTTAATTTCTAATTGTGTTATTTAAGTTTTCTACCAAAACAAAAACAAAAACAAATAAATCCTGGTTATGCAGTCCCAGCAGACCTTGCAGACAATAGTATCACAGGAGGGATGGGTCTTTAGTTAAAAGCCCAAACAACAGTGTAAGCAAATCAGGGGCATAATGTGGAATAATGTGCTTTTAAAGCAATTGAGAATTATGTTGGGAGGCTGAGGATATTTTCCCAAAGAGGTAAGCATTCAAAAATCTTTCAGCATATTGGGGATGCCTGAGTGTTTTCCTTACCCTTGTACTGCCTCAGAACTCCACATCTGCTTCAGCAAAAACACTTCTGGTTAGTGTTAGTTGATGTACAAGTCAGAATCAGACCTTTAATCAAAGATCCAGCCTCCCAGAAGATAGATGTGATTATATTACTTGTACTTTTAAAAAAACCTGAGAAATACTTCTCTAATTCACCACCAAGGCTATTGCTACATTCAGCTGCTGCAGATAAAGAAAAATATGGTCTTCTCACTACAGTTACTGATAGGTAATTGCTAGTTTGATATCAAGGGCTACTAGTTTGATATCAGGAGGGCTCTGTTGCACTTCCCTTCTTTCCCCTCATTTCACTGTCTATAAAGCAACCAGCTCCTGGGCAGAACATCAGTTGGAGAGTTTGGGTGCCAGCACTGTGGTAGTACTAAAGACTGTGGTAGTCTTTAGGCTCAGATGAAAGGACTCAGAGACCAAATATGAAAGAGGAAAAAAACCCCTCAGCATGTCTGAAACATACGAGGGAATTACTGAAAGCTTTGGAACTAAATCTGGGCCTTGGAACATAAGTGGGAGAAGAGAGAAATAATTGTGCTTTATTATCACAAGTTTCCAAAATAGAACTTACTGTCAGGATTTTTTTAGGAGCTCCAAAACTTCAGCTATTCCTCTATGATCTGCTCTTAAGCAGATAGACACTGTATGTTTTATATCTGAAATAGGATATGTCTCAGCAGCTTTCAAGGGAGTTGAATATAAGATGCTACACAAAACTAGGCCATGCCTTGCAAACCTGTAGGAACCACTGGTTTTTGTTTCAAACCAAAGGGTAGATCTCATCTCCCCATGCTTTAACCCACTGCAGGGTAAACAGCTGCATCTCAGCTACTTATAGCTTAAATCCCCTTTCTCTAATGTGGTACAAGACAGGTACTCTTAGGGTGCAGTTTATTTGACCTGTTTTGTATGTCAGCTTAAGAGTAGATGAGGTAAATCTTACCCTAAAAGCTCTGAGCCTAAATTAAATGTTCACAGAAAAACATACTGCTCGCTCAAATCAACCCTTCTAGCATTTATGGATTTTAAGTTATTTCCTCCTTCTTCCAAAAGTATCAGCCAACATTTTTCACCTCGATTTTTTTCCATTTGGGGAAAACATTGTTACACAGAAATAAAACATTTTCCATCATCTCTAATGAAAGCGTGTGCATTGCTCAATGTATGTGCAAGTGATGATGCCTATTTCTTGCACCAGGGGAGCTACTAAGCTAGTCAGGAGTTTGTGGGACTGGGATGCTGGTCAAAGTTACAGCACGGGACAGGCTTGGTGCAGTCTGGATTCTGGTTGTATCAGTCCCTCAGAGCTGTGAGAGCTTCTAAAGAAGTCTGACCCTGCTTGTTCTTCCTACAAATGATGCCTTGATACACGTCAATGAGCTCGCTAGTTGGAGGCAATCATAAGGACACTGGTAGCTTGCAGAGAAGAACACAATTAATTTCCCACATGCCACATTCACTGATCTCTTTTTAATATTGGTCTCTGATGCCTGACTCACTGCAGAGCATTATGTAGTACACACGATACAAATGACACCAGAGGTTTTTTTTTTTTCCAAAGGATATTTTTGACAAGAACTGTTGCTCTGACAGCAGATTGCTCGATCAATTCTAACTGAATGTCAGCTAAAGGACAGCTTTTCAGTTTTCTCTTTTTCCTTTTTTTTTTTCATCACTAAGAAAAATGAAGCAGTGGGTGTTGATTTGTGACAGTTTAACTAAAATATCTGAAGAATACTGTTCAGTTTAAGAATAGATTAGTACCAAGAGGAACCATCACTGGGGCTTCCACTCCTGCTCTTCTTGCTCGGACAAAAAAGGTTTCAGGAGAAGCACCATTTGCACAAAGAGAATGGAAGAAATGTAGGGTCAGGACCTTTGAGTAGGCTGGTTGAGTACCTGGGATGCAAAGCAAGCATGTCCCAACCCTGTGGGACCTGGAGGGCAGTGGTGTTTCCACAGCCAATAGCTGAATTTGGTATCTACCAAGGACAGCTGCAAAACTCCCACTAAGATCCACACTGATGGATCAGGACTAGGCTTGAGCATACTGGAAACTAGAATATCAGGTTTGTCACTGGCTGGTTGGGAAAAGCCTAATTCTCTGGATTCCTGGCCAGGGTATATTGTCCCCTGCTTCCAGCAAAAAGTCTTTCTGTGGAGTTTTTCCATGGAGCTTCACAAAAATAGGCTGACAGGTGGTGACAGAGCTTTGCCTGAACTTGTGGATTACCAAGCCAGAAGGAAGCATCCTGTGATTGTTGGATCTGCAGTCTTGGAAAACACAGGCTGGAGAATTGACCTGATTTTTTCAACAACACCTGTCTGTGGCCAGTCTCTCTTTGACTTGCTCACCTCATGACACAAATGCACACACAATGTGTATCTAAAATCACAGGAGTCTCAAAGTATTTTTTTTTCAGAGAGATTATTTTCTTTTTCACACTCTGGTCTCCCTTACATGCCCAAGAGTTTACTCTCAAAATAACTTTATCAGTTTTTTGAAGTGCAATTGTATCTATGAAATAGTAAAGGGGATAAATGGACAGCATCCTTCAGTGACACTTATCTCAGATCAATTGGTAATCCCTTGTCAGGCTGATTGCTGTCAAAACCAGGACAAGCAAAGGCATTTTTCAATCCTAACATTGCAGCTGTTGTCTTTTTCTGTTAGCCCAATTAAGCAAAACGAAAAGGAGTAGCACCATATCAGAGCCACTTTGCCTCAGGATAGAAATTGTCGTCTTGTATTTGTCCATAGCCAACATGGCAAGAATAACAAAACAATGCCATAAAACTCAACCACTGTGCTGAAAACACAAAGGAACCATTTTTTCCCCTCCAACTCATCATGGCATCCAGCCATGATGCCCCATGACAGGCGCCAGCCCTCCCTCTGCCTGGTGGATATCAGGGCTGTGCACAGCCACCCTGTGTCTCCCGTGGCCAGCCCCATGTCCGTGCTGCTGGGGGTCAGGGCTCAGCCTCCCTCAGGCTGAGCTCAGCAAAGCTGGATTCCTTCCCCTCACCACTCCACTGCAGGAGGGTTATTTAGCCCTCTGAAGGCTATTACTGGGTGCTGTCATGAAAGCTATTTTCCCTCCTCCACACTTGGCAGGCGAGAGCCCCACACCTTTCAGCTTGGAAAATGAGAGGGAATCAGTAATTTTCTCTGGCACTGTTAGCCAAAGACCTCCTGGAAACGAGCTGACACTATTATTTGTAGAAGTGTAGCTGACTTCAGGCAACAAATGCCAAAGAAGTGCATCACCCTTGTGGCTTGTTGTCTACATGGCAGGACACCCTATTGTGTGCTGGATTGTCATATGTAATCTATGCAAATGCAGTCATTAGCTTTAGCAGATGTTTTTTATCATGCTGCTTCAAAACTGAAAAGGGATCAGCAGGGATTTTTTTGCTTTCTTTCCTAGATTTTGAAGAACAGAATAAATTGCAACAACTACTTGCTAACATGAACATACTCTTACCAGTACTTAAGGCTGTGCACCTACTTCCTCTCTACATAAGAATATGTTATTTACTGCTTTTCTCTGTCTTGATCTAAGTTTTAACAAAAATAATTGTAACAGTGTTAGGAAAGTGAGTTTGTGTTTGCCTGCCCGTGATGCACAGAGACAAACAAAACCCTTTTACAAGATATCAAAGAGGAGAATGAATGTCAGCAACAGATTTAAGTTCTTCATTCTGTTCTTTAATACTAGACAGAGCTGCTCATTACCAAATACCCTTTTGCTGTCCTTAGGCTCATTCATCTCATTTAGGTACCTTTGATAGATATCAGAGCAGTGGGCAGGGTAGTTTGAAGGGGAGAGGTTTTAATACCACGGATGCAGACCATTTTGTGCCTATTCTCCCATCACCAGACAGGACCTTGTGTTGTGCAGGTATAACCTCAACGTCCCATCCTTGAGCCATGAGCAGACCATGAAAGCTCTGGGGGCACAACCACACGGTCTGACCATGAGAGCTTGCAGCGTGAATTGAGTCTGGAGCAGGGTCCAAGGCAAGACTGTCATCAAAGAAGCAAGAAAAAGGGTGAAGCTGAACTAAGAGGATTTGCTGGGGACTGTGCCAGGGAACCCCTGGAGCAGCCATATGGCTGTAGGCAGTGCTGGGCACCACCCGCCTCCACTGCCCCTGTGACCATACAAGCAGCTTCTTCTCAGTAGCACAACAGTGGCCCTGCTGAAGTGTCACTAGGCTCCCTGCCCGTCTTCCCTACGCTCTCCAGCTGCTCACCTGGGGTTGCTGAACCTTGGGAAGGTGTGGGGAGAGGGCAGGGAGGGCTTGAGACTGGCAAATGAGGGGAGAAGGGAGCAGAGGGCTCAAGCAGCCCAGCAGAGCTCTGCACCCCACAGTGCTCCCCATCAGCCCCTGAGCACAAGCTCACGACCTGTGAGCTCAGAAGGTGGCATTAGACTGCACTACAGTAATTAAGTGTGGATGGTGCATGTATCTCCTGGATGTTTAAATGGGAGCCAGTTTAACTAGGTTTTAATTAAAGCTATTGTGAATCGGCTTAAATCTGTGCTCCTTCAGTTCTCTTGGAAGATTTTAACTGCAGGGGCAGGATGCTATCTTGCAGAGGCAGGACTGTCTGAGCTGGTTAATTGTTACAGGCATGTGAAAACCTAAATATGCTGACCCAGATGCAGCTCTCAGAAAGGGCTCGACTCAGTGTCCTTGGATAACAGAGAGCCAAATTTCTCCCACGGGGACTGGAGATGCTCAGCCTTCCAACTCCCTGTTTCAAGTGCAAGATACAATTTCTCTCCCTGTTTTCTCCAATGCAAATAATAGATCTATGTATCCTAAAGAAAACCAACTCTAGCAAATAAGGTAAAAGGGAAAGGGTAAGAAAAAGATCAAATCATTTCTATTAGCTCCCTTACAGAGCAATTGGAGAGGCAGTGACAGAAAGGCATATAAAATAAGATAGAGAAGAGCACAGTAGCACAGAGCACTAATGTAGATTTGGTGTGATTCCAGCATTGGAATTGCCTGTTGCACAGCAAATACAGTGAAGCATTTTAACAGCATGATGCTTTTGTATTAATCATTTATAGTATTGATAGGGTATTTCTTGTAAGAGTCTTTTTTTTCCACACTAAACATTATGGATGTTCAGTTATAATAAAGGATTGCAAACTATTGTCTTTTAGCTAGGGAGAAAGATTTCTAAAGAAGTTTCTCTTAACTTCAGAAGTGAAAAGTCATTTACATGAAGGAAATACATTAACCTGCTACTGATTAAGAGAGCATAGTATTAAGAGGTTTCTGAAAATTGTAAGTATCTTAGCATCAGATAGTAAATAATTATCTTGTAATAAGGTGTTTGTGCATAGTTTGTCATGTTTCTTTTATAGTTAATAAGAATTAAAGAGAACAAGAATGACAGTGGATACTCTTAAAACATCAGGAAGCCATAATCAAACATCTGCCTTCATTTCACACTGGCAACACATTTTTCACTTTCCTTGGTTTAAAGACAGAAGACTAGAGTATGCCACTATGAATCTCTGTGATTTTCTCTTTACTGAGTTTCCTGCTATAAGCCATAGCTGGAGAATCATACTACTGAGCTAAATTACAAAGGCAGGACTTTAAAATGTGGTTATTTTTATACCACACACATCTGTAACACCAGGATGAAGTAGAACCCTGGGGACCTGGTTGTGTAAGACAGTTCTATCAGAGATATAGAAAGCTTCACTTGCAAGTGATTTACATTAACACATTTTCAAGTGAGATGTACAGATCTAGACAACATATAAACCATAACTTGAATGCCTACATTTGCATTTAAGCACCTTAATAAAGAGCCACATGAAAGTACCAAAAATCAAAGCTGTACAAAAATACCATCTGACTTAACTCAGAGCTCAGCCAGGCCCTGCAAACCCTGAGGCAAAGACTGAGCAGAGTAGCAAGGCTACACATTTCAGTGTGGGGAAGGTGGAAGGGGCAGCTGGATGCACTGTGACCAGCCCTGGGTCGACCTAGGAGATGATTCCCAAAATCCTTGTTCCCCATTGTTTCCATTCTCTGTGGCTGGAGATCCCTAAGGAACAGCCAGGAAAATCCTCATGCATAGTTAGGGAAGCATGGGTCTGAAGGTACCACATGGAGCCAGGAGAGGGTTTGCCTTTCCCATAGGTTTCATGAGGACTGAAGGAGAAGAAAACACTTCTAATGCCAGCTCCTCAACCCTCTTCAAGGGGAGGTAGGCAGCATGAATGGATATACCAAATGCATATTTCCTATTAAGGCACATTGTGCCAAAGTTATCATCATTACATTATCAACATTACCATCATTATTAGAGATATACAGTCTCCACACAGTAAACAGTGATTTCTGGAAAGGTGTTTTTCCTGTCTGTGCTCATTGAAGCAGTATTCTGTAAAGACTCAACTAGAAATTTTGTACAGAGACTGAAACTACCAGACCAGTTTAATCCCTGCTTGCTTTAGTCCCTAAGTCTCAAAGTGATTTAATTAGTAACCAGTATTACAGCACATATAGATTACTGTCCTATTAAGACAACTATTTTCTTAGCAAGATTTAAAAAATAATAATTTTGCAAAACTCCTTTTCTTTAGCTTAGTCCCCAGCCATTCAGCTAGACAAATGGGATCTCATGTGTTTATGAAACACTTCTATTTCTGAGCATATTTATAGAGTTTTTACATCAGGGAACTTCAGACTTTTGAAACCCTGCTGCTCATCTAGAACACAAAACTTGGTCAGTTTTGCTTTGGGGAGAAACAGCTCTTCCAAACAGGTCTCTTATTTAGCATATCTTCCCAACTTTTTTCCACATTCTCCTTGAAAGCTGAACATAGACATAGATTTTAGCATGAAAGATAACCACAGTCTTCCCAATTTCAGTAGCCAAACAATCATTAGTCACTTTGAAGTGGCTACACATACATTAATGGCACTGGTTTATGCCAACATTACTGGTTTCAGTAAAAAGGAACATTTGTGCCTGATTCTGCAAAACTTTGCTTTTGAAGTAAAAAATGCAGAAATTCTTCTTAGTTAAGAAAATACCTGGTCATTGAAGTTATAGCAAGTGGGACAAGAGTGATGTTTGCTTTGTAGTCCAGTGGAGATAAACTGTAAAATAAGCTGGAGGTAGAGAAGAAGGTCCTGGGGAGACAGAGCTCAGTGTCACTCACAAGACCTCCATGGGCTCCAGTGGCTTTGCACCAAAGTGAGAGGGCAAAGAACAGGTGAGCTGAGAATTTTATTTATTTTAAATCAGCAAAGGTTGAGGACAGAAAAATCCCAGAATCATTTAGGTTCCAAAAGGCCTTTTTTATCATCGAGTCCAACTGTTAACATAGGTCAGATCATAGGCACAGGCAAACTCTGCCCAAGCTCCAGTGCCTGCATTTTTGTGATGGTGTCAGCTTATCAGTTGTACTGAAAAGCAATCTACTGCAAAACAAAGATGGAAACACATCTGGAGCACAGGCAATGGAGACTGGCAAAGTGGCCAGCAGTCCAAAATAATATTTTGAAGGCAGGAAGAGCTATTTGTGTTGCAACAGAAAGTCAGCCCCAAATCTGTCTGCTCTAGAAGTCTCACCAGCACTAACACAGGTGTGATCTGGTGGGACCAACAAGGAGTGAACTCCTGAAGATGTTCATTGCAAGCACCTCCTTTTCTGCCATAGTTGGAGCAGGAGAGCACTGCTCAGAGTACTTCAGCCCAGGAGAACTGAATGAGACCCCCACTCCATGCCAGCTTCCAAGCATGGCTTAAAAGCAGGAAAATTAATTATCTCTGAATATTCATACAGGTAGTGTGGCATGAAGAAAAAAAAATACCCACTTCTGCATAAAACAAGACTACTTGAGTTCTAATACCTAAAGTGCTCCTGTTTTTGCAGCTGGTCTTCTGATTGCCATATCTGACCACAAAGGCATCATTACTGTTGTGAGCTGGTTAAACTGACTAGTTACTATCTTCTGACCTTTCCAGATCTTTATCTCATAGTTTCCTCTTGCTGTTAAAAGGCAACACAATCAAGAGAGGAATCTGGCAGAGTGGGAAATGTCTGAGCTTCACCAGAAGTCTCAGGTAAAACCCCTTCATTTGACTTCTGTTTCTGATCACTTCCTCATTTATGCCTATTTCTCAGCTGTGTCCATTAAAAATTCCTTGGGGATAAAATACATACCAAAAAATTAGATTTTATACTCTTCAAAGGTTGAGTGTAACACAGTTGATTTTTAAATTTCTTTCTTTTATTCCCACACATGTAGATGAGACACATTGCATTCAACATTATTTTCAAACACAGATGCTTCACATTTTTGTCCTCAAAAGTAGAGCACAACTTTATTTCTTTATTTCTCTGAGTCAGTAAAGAAAAAGCTGGAAAGGTCAAGGTTTTTTGAGGACCATCTCCAGGAGTAGACGACACTTAAATGCAGTCTCCAAAATGTGCCAATTATAAATTAAAAAAAAAAAGGAACAAGATAAAGAAAAGCCAAGACTAAGGGGCGAAGGGCAGAGGAGAACAGCTCGTTGTGCAACAGAAGTCTGACTAATAATGTCTGGCCTGACAAAAGGTGCAGACATTAAACAGATGGGCTGGAAAACTAAATGAAAAGCCATACCAGATGCACTGCAGAGCTGCATCCCAAGATAGCTCCACAGTACCTGAGGTGACTCAAAGGAGAGGAGCAGGGACAGCTGTAACCAAAGGCAGCAGCTTCTCCAGCATGCACACCGACAGAAAAGTCACCATCATGTCCATACTGCAAAGACAGCCACAGCATTTCTCTCTGGAGATAAAAAAGGCATCAGAAACCTTTCAAAATCTAATGGGCATTACACAGACACACATATATGTGTATATCCCTTGCTTGAGGATATGATTGATTCAATGGCCACGTGTAATTTGAGTGACTTCTGAATTCAGAGAGCCAAACGAATGTGTCTGTACCAGACCACTCCAGCAAAAAATTTAAAAACACTGAATTGCCAGTTTTTCTGAGTGGTGAACACTTGAGGAGTCAACAAGGAATTCATAGAACTCAGTGAAAAACAAAACCTAAACCCAAGAACTGCCAGCTGACAAGAGCAGCCTGGATTTATTTGTCTCAATTAGTTAAATTTGTGATTTCACTTCCCCCAGGGTGTTGGTTTTTTTTATTGTATGTTTACAAAGTAACTTCCTTACATCCTTAAATCTTAACAGAGCAACTGAAAGAGAAGTCTCTCAATTTATATTGTTTCTTATTTCACCAACTTTGTGGGAGAACACAGGCACATCATTGCAGTACTCAGATTTCTATTTCTTCAGCTATTCAACAGATTAGTAGTAAAGTGGATTAATGTTTTTATGGTAGATTCCTTAAATTGTTGATGCTCTGAAAGTGGAAAAAGTAGTTAGTACCTCCTGATACCCACAAAACGCATTGCAATAGTGGCTGTAGAAGGTCATTAGTTTTTCTTCACTAGAGAATTTGTAGGTTAATGTATCAAGACCTTTTTTACTTGCTGCTATTGGTTCCATCTATGTGAGAGCCATAAGAAGATGTAGCTGTTTCTTGCTTTCCAAGTACAGAAAGACAGTGTGTTCAAGTAGAACTATTATTTATTTTTCCTTAGTTGGTGTAAGGCTGTGCCTATTTACCCTTACTTGTGTTTAATCAGGTCTACAATATTCCATAATAATTCTCTTAAGCAAGATCTGAAATGGAAACTAGTTCTTGTTAGGATTCTCAGTTTACTCATCTCTTTTTACTACATGAAAGAGCTGATACATTTCTCTCAGAAACTGCATTAACTCTTCATGCTGCTGCTCTAGTCCAGCAGCAACACTTAGTCCTTCCAACACTTAGAATCAAAATAAAACCGAAATATTTAGCAGTAAAAAAACCAAACAAATTACAAATAAACCCCAAACAACCAAGAAAAAGCCAAACAAACAACCAGACAAGATAAACAAAAGAAACACACAAAACCAAACAAACAACAAAAAACCCAAACAAACAAAAAACCACAAAACCACAAACCACAACAACAGGCCAAAAAGCAGCTGACAGCACTCTGAAATGGGATGGATTTTTACTCCAGCCAGGCTCACACCTATCAAATTGATTGCACCAGCAGGTCCCCTGCATGCCCTTCACTCCCACTGAAGCACAAGAAAAACCAGCCTGCATGATCTCTCTGCTGCAAATTTCCCCTCTTTCCACCCCAGCTCCCAGCCTGAATGTGCTTTGTCTGGGCTGCTGCTTTGATGTTGCATCAGGCAGCCCTGAAACAATAACTTGAAGACAGCAATAAAGGCAGCCAAGGGTAAAACATCCAACAGCTACTGTGCAATTGTGCAGATACGTGCCATGGCTTTGCAGGGAAGCTGGAGATGGCCACATAAACCCCCGAATTCCAAACCACGGGCTGCCTGGCTGCCTTGCCCAAGGAGCTCTGTGAAAAACAGGCAGGAGCAAAGCTCAGTCCTCCCATTTTGAACCCTTACTACTTGCAGTGCAAAGAGGATGGAGACGGCCCTGCCAGAGCTGCTGTCATATGTTGTTTTCGAACAATGGAGGATTGAGAGGGGGGGAAAAAAAGTTGTTTGTGTGTGTGCATCTGTCAATAAGCTTAAGTTGGGGATGAGAGGTACTCAGGGAGATTAAGTATAGCAGATTTATAGGTGAAATCCGGTTAGTGTTGATGCAAAAGGTTGTGTGTGGGGGGGTATTTTCAAAAGCATGTGTGGGAGGAGACTGCATACTACTGATTTTCTATTTTGGTGCCTAGCTCTCATTGCTGTATGACAGTTTTGTGAAGCACTGGAGCTCCTGGAGATACTGGAAGATGCCCATGAAGTAAGCAGGCTGATGAGTCAATGCTGACACCATCATCCACTGCAGAAAGGGATGGGAAGGGACCATGTGAAAGATAACCCCTTTACCAACATATTACAAAGTGATTGCAATGCAATGGTCCCTACCCCCCATCATTTTCCAAATAACTAGTAGCTCAGGTGGAAGGCAAAGAGGAGGATAATGATACACATCACACATTCAAAAACTGTGGGCATGTTTCCAGCCTTGCAAGCAGGAGTCATTGCTGCATCAGGAAGCACTAAGAGAGGGGATTGCAGTCCCTGAGTCCACTTTCCCTGTAATTAACCCATCCTCATCTGCAGGCAATCCCTTCTCCTCTGTTTTGTCCAGAGCTGGGTGATGGCACCCAAGCACCAGAAGCAGATAGAGGATTGTATCAAGTGCCCACAGGCATGGAGGGCAAGAGAGAAGGATGTAAAAGCAGGAACAGGTTTATCAAAGATCTTTGCTTGCTGTCAGAAAACAGCAGCTGCTTCTCTACCACATGCACTTTGTTTTTCTGAAGGCAGAAAAATAAAGTAGGTCACTATTTTATTTACCAGAAGTGGAGATTAAGGATATTAGGAAAGGGCACAGCATAGTGTAAGCTGCTGATGAAAACACTGGAAATCCAGGCTGCACAGGTTTATACATGACCTGAACTCAGTTGATGACATGAAAGAGAGGTCATGTTTAGATGCCACAAGAAGAGATGTCAAGTGTGAAAGCAATAGAAAAAATCACTTTAATAGCCTGTAATTAATGCATAAGGTGTAAGATTTCTGCCTCTTGAAAAAAACAGGAGACAAAAGTAGAAAAAGACTAGCTGTCACTTAGGTTGAAGGGTGCTCATCCAGCCCTTGTGTATTTTCCTTAAGAGGTCTCAGTTTCTAAAGCACTGCACACCTACAAAGTCTCTTCAAGTTTGAGAGCTGTGGATAACCAGCAGCATTTGAGATGACTAAACTAGCACAGGGAGCAACGGGGCATCATCTGTAGAACCACCTCTGTAAATCCATAGCCATTAGGCACACCAAACATTGTCACATGCAAAGGACTCGGATGTTTTGCCATTAAATCTTCACATGCTGAGATTATAATTGTTCACTCCCCCCATTCAAGCATGTTCTATCCAGCAAGAAGCAGGGAACATTATATCCAAGACAAGTCCAATTACAAACAGTGGGCAAACTCCAGACAAACAAGATCAGAAGATCAAACAAGATCCTTCTTTTTTATTTTTTAAATAAGAAAAAAGGAATACAGACATTCACTGAGGAACTACAGGAGATCAAACACAGAAATTATACAATGCAACAAGAATTTGTACACAATCCTCCTAAGTTTGAATTATATCTTTTACTCAAGTGTGTAATTTGAAGTTCCCTCTCCCTTAGACTCCTCTCTTGTGACTAGATCCACACAAACTTGCTCTTATAGAAGCAAGGAGGCAGCAGCATTTGTTTAAAGTGCTGAAGGTGTTCAGAAGGTGTTCAGCATTTCACAGAATCACATAGATTAATTTCATTATTAGCACCCCTGCTAAGCAAGTTTCAAAGGGGAACTGAAGTGGTCAGAAGGCTGCAAGACCACTGCACTAATTTCCATTTGTGAAAAAGCACGGATGTTAAAATCAGACATTATTAAAATGTGCAATGCCTTGGAAAGAGATGATACCCCAAAGGAAGGGAGGACATAGACTGGAAAGATTTATCTCCAAGTCCTTATTTCAGTTTGTTAGGGTTTTGGGTTTTTTCTGTTTGTTGGTTGTTTTGTTTTGTTGTTTTGTTTTAATTTCAGAATAATTTATTTCACTATTTGAGGAAGGGCTCCTGGGAAAGATCCAGCACTGGAGTCTCAGCTGGCATCCCTGTGCAAGCTTCTGCCTACACAGATACAGTCTTATTTGCCATGTAAACCCAAACTAGGTCTTTCACATTGCCCACGGCTCACCAAACAGCAGTTGGGGATCCAGGCCCAGTTCTGCAAAGCTGAGAGACCTCCCTGTGCCCCTCCAGCCAACACAAAGGGATTCCCAGCATATGGTAGTAGGGGCAGAGCTGGGTATGGTGCAAAGGCAGAATACCACCTGCTGTGGCTTTGCTGAGGGAGCCAGCTAAAGCAGGCACCAACCCAAGACACAGTCTTGTGTCCCTGAATGTCTCAGCAGAAGAGCCTGGAGATGGTTTAGCCCCTGGGGGACCAATAGTTTCACACTTATCCTAAAGAAGGGGAGAAAATTTACTTCAGACATGACTGATAACTCATAGTCAAGAGAAATCTGAAGTGAGGTAGAGGTCTAAAAATGGGTTACATGGATGGCTACCTAGAATTTACAAAGGAAAGCTAATACACTAAAACTATCTGTTGACTTTCCATTCACTCCAGAATTTTGTTGTGTGTTACATTCTTATTCTTCCTTAGTTTTGCCTCACAAGCTAACAGAGGAGAGATTTAATATCTTGATTTTCACTGGTACTTATCTTTCACATTTTTTCTTACCTGATAAATCTGCTGGAACTGGCAATAAAGGGAAATGATACTGTCTAGATTCTGTGGAATTTACTTACTCTCCTTGACAAGCTTTTTAAGACACAGTGTTAAGATATAACAAATACCAGCCATCTCAGAGTATAAACAGCACTTAGGCATAAAATATTCAGATTGTGCCAGCTTTGGCAACCTTCATCTGTCAGTTGAATGCTGTTATTCTAATAATCTAGATTCAATATTACCATTCTTCAATTTGATAGAATTTTTAAGAAGTTTGGAAGGAATTGCAATTAATTGTGATTTTAGTACATCTTCATGGATTAGTTGTAGATATCTTGCAGATAATACTATTAGAATATAGAATTATCTGTAGATCCAGTTTCAGGGTCCTCAGGGAAATTGGTCCATATAAATGCCACATAAAATAAGACTAAATCTTTGACCTGGATAGATTGCAATCCAAGCAAACCAAAGGGGAACTGATGAGAAGAGGATATTTTTTTTCCACAGGCAAACAGCATTAACATGGAGATTAAAAGACTCATCTGAGGTCAGAAAGAGCCTGAAGCAGACCCTATGATCCTACTCACGGCTCCCAAAGTTCGAGATTTAACTATGAAGCCATTTTCATACTCTCAAACCATCATAAGAGATAATTTAAAAAAAAAAATAAAAATAAAAGCACTCTAGAATTAACCCTCTGTTTATTAATCTGGAAATTATTACCATATCCCTAAAAGCAACCAAATATCTTTCCCTGAATCACGTATCTGCTACTAATTAAACAGTTTTTTTCCAGAGAGCTGGGGTACAATACATTTTTTGCTTGTTCCACCTAAAGAATCTGGCATATACAAATATTTGTGAGCTACTAAGATGTTTTGGTGAAAGCAAGTTGCATAATCCCTATTATCTATTTTGTTAGACTTGCCACACAGAAAGGAAATACTGCTTTCTATACCAATGGCTATATTATTCCACACTTACCTTGAAGTAAATCTCCTTCACAGAAACCAGAACTAATGGATAACAAATTAATATTTTTTGTGTATGGCACAATTGCTGGCCAATGCACAGATGGCAGTTTATAGCTGTGTTGCAGACTGAGAGAGAAGGGAAAGGAGGATTTCCTACGTGCCTCTTCTCTACATCCTCTACAAAATGCAGACATGAGACTTCATCACCAGCAAGGAGCATCTCAATGTAGTCAGCACTACAGACCCTGCTCTTCCATTTCACAGTTCAATGGATTTAAACATTGGCATTACTTTTTGCTCTCAGACCTTGGTATACCTCTGGTATCGTGGCACTTCTGAAACATGCCTTGGAAATAATGAGGATCCAACACAAGCATCACTGAGCACTTTGGGAAATGAAGCTGTGTGGGGGAGCAATATTTTTTGAGAGCATCACAGGTTAAGCAGATAAAGCACTTTTTTTAGCATTGAAAAGCTCTGCAGAAACCTGCTTTTCAGTTCTAGCCTGGCTTTCACAGCAACATAGTCAGAGCACAGACCACTTCAGAAACATTCCCTTTTTCAGAGCTAACTCATGTACTTGGAATAGTCTCCTCTGGCCCATTAGGGTCAAATCTCCCTACTTGGAGTAGGGACTATAGTTCAAAGATTTCCCTGATTCAAGTTGATCTTATTGCATACCCTGAGCCCCAAAGAGTCTCAGAGCACTTCACCACGAGGATGAAGACTAGGGTTTTACTGTGATCTTAGCCCAAGGGCCCTCAGAACTGTGCTCCCTCCTTCCTTCTCTTCATACAATCATAGAATGGTAGGGATTGAAAGGGACCTCTGGATATGACATGGAGTCCAGCCCCCCTGCCAGAGCAGGACCACTTAGGGCATGCCACAAAGGATTTTTTTCATATTTTGATTAGTTATCTGGAAGTCAGCTTTGCTTTCCTGGGAGGGTAGAAAGTACCATGGTGCTCCTTAGCAAGCTTTAGTCATTGCAGAGAGACTGAAGATGAGGGGGCTGCTATGCTACAACCTTGCTCAGCCCAGCAAGCAGCACAAGCACCAGAACAGCCCTGCCAGAGAGGTATCTGACTGAACCCACACAAGTCCATTAGGAAAAAGAACTGGGGCCTCTCTTTTTACACGCAACTCTTAAACAGTACATTAATTGATAAAAGGCAGGAAAAAAGGAAGGATTTTATACCCAACTTCCTTGCATCTTCACCAAGCTCCAGCATATCTTGCTGGCAAACTTTGACCAGCTCCTGACTGTGGATGTTAAAATACTATATCATGGAATTTTCCTTCCTGTGGGATTGCAAAGGTTCTCACCAGCTGTCACCTTGCTGGCATTTGTTTGTAAAACAGTAAAAAGATGTTTTGACTGTGGGTGTTGTGGCACCCCAGCCAATCACCCCAGGGTCGTATTACCTTGAAGTTAAAAGGGTATAAAAAGAGCTGTAAACTAATAAATAAAGGCTTCTTGGCATCTTGGTGAAGAAAATTGTCTCTTCTCACTTTTTCTCCTCCTCCAGCGACTGGCAGACAAACAACACCTGATCAGCTCACTAGTTTTTTTAATCCTGTTCTGTTTCTCTTCCCAATCAAGCAAACCCATCTCTGGGCTGCAGCCCAAGCTCTGCTATCAGTAGAGTAAGACTTCAGTCTCTGGTGTCTATTAATAGTGTACCATGAGTCCCTAACTGTCCATGAACAAATCAGGGTGTCCAGGCACATTGCAATGCTCCACAGTGCTGCTCTGGAGACCCCCTAATAGGAGGTGCTCCATCTAACAACCACTGCAATGTTGGACATCAACATACCATGCTCCTTCCCCTGCCCTTACTTTCCCAGGCATGTTTTGAGCTACTCCAATTTCTAAACTTTTAACCTGTAAAAGCATCAGGGAAGTGAGTCTCCATGCCTGACTTCACACATGACTGAGTGGGTCACCTAAGGCTCCCTGCACAGTCAAATGACAGGAACAGACATTTTGCACTCTGTGGTTTCTGTGACCTAGTTCAGATGTGCACTTTTGCCTGAGGGCAGCTGTGCACCAGAAGCCAGCTGTTCAGCTGTGCAAGAAGCCAAAGCTGACCAGCTCAGAGGTGACTGCTTACACAGAACTGGGTACATAAAGCTGGAGATTAATCCCACTGGGTGCCACTGGGACCTGGATATATGCCAGCAGCTTGTGATTCCTCCCTTCAGGTTTGCTGGAAAGAGCACTCAAGAATTTTAATAATTTGCATGGATATTTTGCTCAAGTGGGCAGAGTCATTTCACCTCTCTTTCCATTGTTTCCCTATGATTTACACACCTTTTAAATGCATTTCTGCACTGCCTCTTTTTTCTTAAACTAGTGCCAGGATCTCGAGGCAACTTTAAAATACTTTGCACAACTAACATCATTACTTGCATTGCTCAAATTCTCATGTGAAGTGCACTTGCATTCCACACACCTCTTCTTGCCAGTACAAATCTATTACTATGGAAATGATTGAGAATTTCAGGATTGGTGAGCAGTTCAGTAACCTCATCACTATTTTGCTAGTTTTCAGTCCTATTTGTAGTTTTACAGGATTTGTTAAAAAAAAAAAATATATTAAATGAAGACACATGAGCATATTCCCTAAGTTGTTCTATAGGTGGCTTTCCCTGCCACATTTGTGGCTTTCAGTTTAAATCAAATGAGCCTTACAGAAATCAATTTATCCAACTAAAGTCTGATATAACATAAACCAACTACATATTAAGGTCACAGAAATGGTAGAAAGGAGATAAGAAGGCAGTTGCTATTATTGTCATACTACAGAAAGAAAAAAAAATCTAATTTGATTTATTGGTACTTTAAGCATTTACAGCTGAAAATGATAATGTAAAAGCAACATAACTGCATTATATAAGTAGCCTCAGGCTCTTTCCATAGTTGTAACTCAGTCTAGAAGCCACAAAAAAGCTCATCCTCCAAGGACAACAGTGCAGTGCATGCCTCCAATTAGTGTTGATTGAATGGCAGTAAAATCAAAGAACTAAACACAGTGATGAGAGCTTCCTCTCAAACTCAGATTACCAGTAGCAAACATTTCAATTTTCAAGTCACTGTGAAGACCAGATCCAAATATTTTATGTTCTAGTAACAACATATACTTAGCTTAGAGATAATTTATCTGTAAAAGCTGTCTTATTCCCCAACTGCCCCCATTCTGCTTTGTTTTTTTTATGTCCACAGTCCACATTTAATTCAAAAACTATTCACTCAGGAACATAATGGGATCTATTTTTTTTTTTCTTTTCTCCAAAACCAAAATAAAGCATACTGCAGTTTGGAGCTAAGTATAGAATATATTTTATCCAAAATGGAAAATTCAGTTTAGGCCAACCTGTTCCAGAGGGATGGGAGGGGAGCTTTTTTCTTAATTTGGAAAGTGGTGTTAACATGAGAAGTTATGGAAAAGGTAAACATGATTTAATAGTAACCCTCAAAGTCTCTCTGGGGCTGGTAGAGACCCAGGACAGGGGAGTCTGTACCACCACAGTAGTGTATCACAGAATCACAATGTTAGGAAGGGCTCTAGAAGATCATCTAGTCCAACCCCCTGCCTGTGTAGCTGTAGTTCTATTTAATGGCCCAAATGCTGCTAGAAAACCAAACTCCCTTGACCTTTTGACACCTGAGATGCCTTAGCTCTTTCCATTTCTAAAAACCTCCCTGGGAAAAGAGCATGTCTCCATAGACCTGCTGCCTGTTTAACTAACAGTATAGGCAGCCCATTATCAATGGGCTGACCATGAGCAGCAGAATTTCAGAACACCTTTTAATTGTAGAAAATGAGAGCATCTCTCCCTAATCCTCACAATGACAGAGCACCACACCTCTCACATCCTCCAGTGCTGCTCAGAAGAGCTACTGTTCCAGTATCAGACTGAGCATAGGGTACCATTGCTAGAAATCCCAAATGATTGGTTTCTACCTTGCTGACTTGGATGGTTGTTACCAAGACCACCAGCTCAGAAGTAAACCACTGTCTCTTGGCTGACCTCTACAGCTACAATCTGAGCAGCTCTTCTCAGCCTTAGTTACCTTGGAGTCAGAATAGAGGCAGATAAGAAAGAAAAGGCAAGCAAATAGCAGAAATGACCAGAAACTGAATACCCAACAAGAGCCCTAACTGCAACAGAGCTCATAGGACTCAATGCAAATCTGAGATAAGAGAACAGTCTCTGCCAAGTTGTGCTTTTTAAATAAACTTCTGGCAGGACTTTAGGATAGCAAAGCAGAATTTTACATATGGATTCTCAACTTGAAATAGAACAAGCCAAACTGAGACACTCAGGAATTTGACTTTTTAGGGCTATATATAATTCTATAGCTGACATATAAATAGCTCAACTCCTCCATGGGTTACAATGCCTCAAACACCATTAAGTAGTTATTATTGCTAGCCCTAATCCTTCCCCACTGCTAAACTTCAGCTGACCAGCCTTTCACCTGCAACAGCCTAAGTAGAAATCCATTCTCTTACAACCTTGTGACCCATTCTTGGTATGTAATCTCCTCCATGTGATCTCTGCTTAGGAAGCACTGCTCCTTTCTTTTTATTGGTTCATATCAGCAAATAGCCAGATACCAGTTACCTCTCTCCTCCCAGGCTGTCCTTTGTCACTCTGTAGATGGACCTGTGTGCTATGGGATATAAGCAGCATCAAAGGAATTAAAGAACAATTCAGCCTGTTGTTTTTACAGCTACTAAAACCTCAGTGCTCTCCTCTGCACCGTATTTCACAAAATCCACAGTAATGATTAAGTCTAAAGTGCTTCATGTTGCCCCTTTACATTTTACCACCCCAAAACACATTCACCACCCAAAAGTCAACTCATCAGAGACTGTTAAAAAGAATAATTGGATTCATATTTACAAAACTTTGTCTTGATAAAGTACCAGGCACTATGAATGTTTGTGCTTCTCTTGAGACACTACTAACCACACACCTCTATCATACCAGCTGCATTCATACTGGAATTTAAATGTCTTATGAAAGAGAGCTACAAACCAAACCCCTCCTTAAATGTAGATTTAACATATGCATGAACATTCATTTGGTTTTTTGTACTAATCATTCCTTTTCAATATGCTTCATAACAGCTGTCAGTAGTCTTCTCTGATGTTTCCTGCACCCACAATGAGCATTTAAAAGCCATTCAAGTAGATTATATAATAGCAACTAGAACATTTTTATGGCTTGTGAGCTGTCCATGTCACACTCAAGAGGAAGAAGTAGTCAAAGTTATTATCCTGTCATGGCAGTCACACTAACATATCAAATATATTGTTGACTAATGAGACACTTGCATGTCACCAGATAGCCTGGACCATAAGAAAGACAATGCACTAAGTCCAGCAAGGGAGCAGAAAAGCATTTGGTTTATTAAGAATTGTTTCTTTGACCAACACCCTTTTAAACCCCTTTACTAAAAGCTTAAATGGGATTAGAAAAATATAGGATCCAATTACTGAGAGTGTTTCCACTACTGAAATATTCTCACATGAATCCCAAGCAGAGCACTAAGCTGCAGCAGTCTCATGCTTTCATAGAGGAACTCAGCCAGAGCAGCTACTGTCACACCTAAGGAATGTTTCTGAACAACTTCCACACTCCTGAACATCTGGGGAACAGCCCTGTCCTCCACTGCATTGTCCAGTACTCCAGTATATTAGTTTCCATCTGTACTACAAACAGAGAGCACATTCTCAATGCAGATCAAGATGGAACAAGGAGGACTTTTAGATGGGAGATAAGGAATTTTTTTTTCACTGTAAGATTTGTCAGGGAGTAGAGCAGGCTGCTTAAAGAGGTGGTTGAGTCACCATCCCTGGATGTGTTTAAAAGCTGTGTAATATGGCTTAGTGGTGGACTTGGTAAAGGAGGGTTAATGGCTGGACTTGATCTTAAAAGTCTTTTCCAACCTAAATGATTCTATGAGTAAAATGAGAGCACTTCACTACCATGACAAAACACAACTGCTATCTTTACTAACTGAAGAATAGAGGTGTATAGTCCTAAGAAGTATCAGACCTAAGGTTTAAAGGAAAAAAAAAAAAATTTAAAAATTGTTCTCCATCGTTTATGGGAAAAGTCACTGAGAAGGTAGTGGTTTCAGAAAATTATTCTAATTTTCCAACCAGACTGGTTGGAGCTGTTGAAAATACTAATCTGGATTAATATTACCATTACTCCATGGTTCGTAAGTAAGCACAGAACTCTCCTTAACTCTTCAATTAAGCACAGAATAGCATTTGTAATTAACAAAGCAGCACTCTAGAATCAGTAATACAAAGCTCAGCCAGTCTCCCACATCTAAAAGTTACAAGATCGTTCAAGAAATTAACAAACAGGCCAATTAATTTATGTACTCAAGTCTGTATCAGATAGGATTCATCTATACAATGAGAATTTTATTCAATATGTTTAATGTTCATACACTGCTATTATAAATAGACTAGTTAATGCCCACTTAGACTGGGAATATTAAGATAGCTTTATTTTAAGTTTTATGGATTTTTCAAAAACATGTACAAATAACATACTTATTATAAAATTCAATTTGCTAAAGTTTCTTCAGGAATGTACATCAAGCATGATCCCAGCACATAGATAAATTACTTTTACAGAGAGCATTGCAAAGCAATAAATGCTAATGAAACAGCCAGTCTTTCCAGATACATTACAACAAAAAACAGTTTTTCTTCCCTTTGCCACATTCAACATTTGAGTAATTTTTTGTAATCTTTTTTAGTAGCCAGTTCTGGAGTTAAAATGTGTTAAGTAAATTGACTGTGGAAGTCAACAGGCACTCAGAAGCCTTGAAAGGGAGAACAAGCAATATTTTAGAATATTTTTCAAGGTCACTAGTTCAGGGGTAAAAATCCCTGAGAGACAGAAAAACAGCAAACCTGTTTCTCTTTGACAGAAAGATGTTTGTCAAGGGACATTTCCAACAGACAGCTGTACAGATAAACTGTAAGACTGAAGAGCAGCAGTAAGACAGAGCAGGGAAACCAATCTGGAGTGCTAGGCAGTAAGGAATGCCTTTGTGGGGCAGCTTGGACTTCACCAAGGCTGCCTACTTGCAAGAGAAGCATCCAGAAGAAATATAGAGGTACAAAGCACAAGGTATGTACATGTTAACCTATTAAGATGGGTAAAACAGCATGCAAGTGGTCTTGAGAGTTAAACTATAAACAGCAACAACAAAAATATATTGCACCCCAATTTCAAAGTCTCCACCAAGACATTTATTAGCTGAAACCAGTAGGTTAACACACACAGATCCATATATATTTTCTGTTGCCTGATGCCAGTGAAGAATTACTCAGCTACAAGTGTTTAATAGACCAGATGATTTAATTCTGTGACCTGGGAAGTGATGTCAGAAGCAGCATGCCTCTGACCTTGCACCTCAACTCCCTGAGCTGCTGCTGGACATCAGAGTGGCTCTACTGCTTGTACTTTTTGTGAGTCATACTCCAGCAGGACCCTGTACCTCACCCTGTGCTTCAACAAGAGCTCCACATACATCCTCTTCTTTAATCCTAGTGTGCATATAGAAGTTTCACCACTGAATTATGACTTTGTGCTGATTTTCAATGCTGTTTAACAGGTAGGCAGGTCAAGCTAATTATATCAAACATAAGCTCACCCATGCCATTTACTAATCTGAGCCTTCAGAATAGCAGGAGAAAAATTGCAATACTTCATTTTTTTGAAACAACCAAAGCATTAAGAAGCCTGTTACATCTGACAGCTACCAAGCACCACAAAAAGCAACACTTGGAGAGAAGTGTGGCATAAATGGTGAAAGCACAATAAAAAAAGACTTTAGTCTAAAGATCTAATTCTAAAGGTTAACGTTTTTGGGGTTTTTTGTTTGTTGGTTTTTTTTTTTTTACAACCAGTATACTCATATTCTATGAGAAGTTAAGGTTTAGAACTACGAGCAGCTAAACAAGAGTTTTAAGGACAACTTTTAGTTTCTGACCTAAAGATCTATAAATTACCACTGTGGAGGGATGATCTAGCTTGAAATCAGATTATCTTTAACTAGAAAGCAATCTTCATGCTTATCCAAGGCCCTCATGCTAACCACACTTGCTCAAGAGCAGGGCAGGACTGTAGAGAACAGATGTTGATAGCGTGCCCCGTGCTATCATAACATTAAATTTCTTTATATTACTGTCACTTCCTTAAGAGGATAGTAGTTAAGCCAAGCTACCCCAGCCCCACTTCAGCCCAACTGTTACATGCTTAGTTCACCAGAAAAGGAGTAGCAACTTCTCAGAGATTCACCAATGTGGTACTTTATCAAAAGGCAGGAAAACATCAGCTGCTTGGGAAGAACACATCACCTTTCCCAGCAAGGCATTCACCAGTGTGCTCAACCTGAGGCAGGGGCACAGACCATGACAGTTTGATTTGCAGAGGCTTTCCCTCTAAAAGAACATTAGATTAGGGCATTTGTTCCACATAGGGATGGGTGTTGTTTACGGAAGGACTGCTATTCCAATTCTCTAAATGGACTCTCCAGACTTCAGGCTTTTGCCCTATATTTAGGTCACTAGTAATTGGACACGTGTGGAAAATGCACAGGCTCTGTTCAGTGTTGCTTAATTAATTTCTTAATCTGTTGATCTGGCAACCATCCTACAAAACAGAATGGTTGGATATATAAACTTGTATTAAAGAATACACTATGACCATAGAAAGCCTCCCAAAAATAAGCCCAGCTCTTTCAGTACTAGTGAAATAAATATTTTAAATTGCCTGAAGTACAAAGTGAAATCATTGTTGTTGCTCAGATGAGACTATCAGCTTGGTTAATTAAAAAGGAATTATTTCTCTTTATAACATTCAGATTAGGAAAAAAAAAAACCCATCAAGCACAGCACAAAATGTAGAAACCCAAAGACTATGTCAAGACCTCAAGATGAAATGTGACAGGTGCCAGAGTCCTGCAAACAGTGGAGTGGACCAAGCACAGCAACCTTATATATTTTATATAAGACTTTTTATTCTCAAGCAACTGATGAGTGCACTAATGAATGCTGCACCTTGAAAGAGAAAGGCTTCTGCACATTATTTTGAGCTGTACCAGGCACCTGTATTGGAGCTGCTCTTGAAGCTGCATGTTCATGATGAAAAGGTCATCCACTGAAATAAGACTTAAAATTCTTTCTGCTCCCAGACAACTTAATGTTGCAGTTTAGTGATCTTGCTTCATGCTTTTTAAACCCTTCTTGAAGGGCACTGACCAGCCCTCCTGTGCTGGGTTTTGGCCATCTCACAAGCCTTCTGTTGGAGCTCCCTTCACTACCATCTATTTACTTCACCACAGGTCCCACATGCTTTAGGTAGTTTTGGCTTAAGCCTAAAGAGCAAATGAGAAGAGACAACAGCCTCCCTGCAGGAACTTCTCTCACTGGTGACCATGGGGGCTGAGCTGACAGCTATCTGGACTTTGTAAGAAGGCTGCTCTACAAACCAGCCCTATGAAACTCTATTCACACATTAACTGGAGTAAAATATTTACTTCTGATCAGGAAGTATTGTATTATTTGATGAAGAAACAGGTTCTGTGCTTGAACAGATGTTTTGTGGCATTCTAAAATGGACCTAACATGCCTACCTTGATTTAAAACAGAAAGGCATCCCAATTCTTTTCCCTAAGGAGTGAAATCTGCCAATAAAGAAGGCCTGAAGACCAAAATAAAGTAACTTTAACAGTCCTGAAAGGGAACAGAACTTCTTCTTGAAAGCCTTATATACAAGGGTACTCAGATGCTTGTTAAAGTAAAAACAACATACAACAATATTTGCAAAAAAGCTCAATATAATCTTTTGAGTTTCTAAACAATAAATATGAGAAGTGTACATGGCACACCAGAGCAGCTAAATATTAAAACAGGTAAGTACAAATTGATAACACCTCTAATGTCAGTGATAAATTTGTCACTACTGGGATACAACACAAGCTTAATGTACAAGATGTTTCTTCCAAAGGAAAAAAAAAAAAAAATTAAAAAAACAAAGAGCCAAAGTCAACATGTAAGGCAAGAAGGGAAGACAAAAAATAACAAGGCACAAAATCCTTTCTTACTGCAACCCTGTAAGGCACCACTGTGCAAATGTGAAACTCTCAAAACATGTAGTGGAGAAATTCTGAACGTGTTCAAGTGATTGGATAATGTATTTTAAAGATTACACTATGTTTGTATCTTTAGGAATAAAAAGACTTAATGAACCTTTAATTATACTTAGAGGCTTTTAGAAAACAGAATAATGAAATGGGTGAATTAATACTGAAATACAGGAGTAAGTTAATTTCTCCCAGACAACTTCACAAGTGCTACTTGATCATGACCTACACTGGACTTGTTAAAAGTCCTGGATCCAACAAGGTGCAGAGGGAGATGCTGCCAATTATGTCAAATTGCATGTGGCACAGCAGTAATTTTAACAAAACAAGACTTCAGGGATTAGGATGAGTATAAGCTAATTTTCACTTGCAACAAATCATTATTTAAATCCAATATAAAAGTCAGTAGTCTTAATTTAACATTATACTTACAGATCTTTATATTCAAAGCTATAATTTATACTTGTATTTAATAACTGGGCCCCAGCATTTTTCTTATCTTATTCTGTTATCTGCCCAGAGAATCTGTCCTAGGACAAACTTCAGATTTCTCCTTTTTTAGGAGGTTACAGACATGTAGTTAAGCTCACAAACTGCAAGTTTTCCCCTTCTTTATGTCCCATGATCTGTACCACATCCTGCTAGAAGTTTTTGTCTGCTCTCCAATTACACAAAAGAAAATATCCTGGACTATACTGAAATTTATGTACAGGTTGGACAAGTTTTTACAGGCTGAGAAGAGGGTCTCACTAAACAAAAATTTTCTTCTAGCAGAAGATTTTGGAGGCACTCAGTTTCTCATGAGCTTTGGACATGAATTACTCATTTTGTCCTTGGGAACAGTGTCAGCAGATTACACTTTGGAAACTTCTCCTTCTGTTCCTGAAACTTGAACTGCACAGCACATAGTAAACAATCTGAATGAACTTGACAATTCAGTTAGTGGCTAAGTTTTGTTTTCTTACATTATTTTACTTTCTTTACACTTAAATACCTTGCCACAATCAAAACATTTAAGATCAGACAACCTGTAGCTTCAACAATGCACAATCTACTGAGCTGCCAGAGGAGAAAATCAGGTCAATCTATTACATTTTAAACAGCAGAGAGGCTGGAAGAAAGAAAACAGTCTTCAGTGGTAAGTTAACATTCATATAGCTGTTTGCCAGAAGGCTGTGCCAGCTTAGGCATGCTCCATTCCTGTTTTAAGGAAATAACAATTTGAGCAAATACAATGTAAATAGAGCCAGATAGACTGCAATAGTAAAGGACAATAATATAATTGATCTGACAGGTTTAAGGCCAACTATTTGTGATTTGAAATCTATCACACTTTTCCATGGCACTTAATACACAGATAATTAGTACTGGGTGACATTAAAACAAGGGTATACATATTCATAGCATAAGCAATAAGCAATATATACATGTAGCTTCAGTTCCCAAGATAGAAAGTTCAAGTTTTCTTGCCCAAATAAAATCAACCCATGAAAGACCACCTGTGTTTTCCTATATTGAATAAAGTAATATTACTGTTTTGAGCAGTTAGTGCAAACTGACTGAAGTCCAAAGACATACCATTCCTTAATTTTTAGTGACTACTTACCAAATGCCCCTATTTCTTTTAGAAAGCAGCTACATTTTTTTTTTTTCCTTAAAAGAACAGCTGACACTGGACAATTAGCATGCTGTTCTAGTCTATGTTAACAACACTTGCTGATATACAAATCATGTTTTGGTCATGCAGCACAGACCCATCCTCAGGATAATCCACCTCTCAATTCAATCAGTCTTGAAGAGAAGCACTGTGCAGGATTTTAACTAGCAGGTCATCCTGGCCACTCCATACTCCAGGCTGACAACAGCAGGCTCAGCTTTGGAGAACTCCTCCATGAATTCACTGTAGCGATTGTCTGCTGTGTTGCTGCCCTCTATAGTTCTTACAGCGTCATTCACAGGGATCACAGGCTGCTCCTTCTTGAAGCATGGAGGGGTCTTTAGGGCCATGGGGGCAGGATCAGCAGACTGCTGATGTTCCTTTATAAGGACTGCATCTGGCTGCCCATTCCTCTGTTTTATTTTCTGAAATGTAGAGAATAGTTAGATAGAAAACTGTTAGCATGACTGCTTTACTGATAAGATTCTGCTCTGAAAGGAAGTGAATCCACTTCTTTGCCTGGCCAACTTGGCATCTGCAGAACCCTGTATCACATATCCTAGGTTAGATACATAACTACATTGTTAAATGTTAGGACACTAGATAAACCTTTTTTCCCTACAGTTTACAGTAGATGCTACAAGCACTGTATGCTTAAAATTTGCAGCTGAGCAGAAGGCAGGAAGGTTGCCTGTCAATGTTTATAGAGAAGGAGAGGTTCTTCCAGGCTTATCCCTTGTTTGGCTGCTGTCAAGATGGGAATGCTTGCTGGAGTACAGGCAGAGGAAAAGAGGCCTTAATACCATTAGCAAGCAGAGTGATTGTAAAAGATCAAGTCTCTTCAAGACAAAGAGCAGTTTAATTCCTAAGCCCTTACATCCTTCCTGAAAACATGCAATCATAGAATACCAGGTTGAAAGGGACCTCAAGGATAATCTAGTCCAGCCTTGTAAGGTAAACTACATATATACACACACTTTTAAAGACATGGCCCAGCATCCTATCAAGCTGAGACTTAAAAATTGTCCAGAGTAGGAGAATCCACCACTACCCTTGGGAGATTATTCCAATGTCTAATTGTTCTCATGGTGAAAAAATTTCTTATGAAGTCCAATTGGAATCTCCACAGGAATAACTTGTATCCATTACCCCTTGTCTTCTCCCTGTGACTCCTTGTAAAAAGTCCATCCTCTTGGTAGCCACTAAACCTAAAAGACTTTTCCTTTAGATCTGAAAAATTCCAATGCAGTTGGTTCAAATGCAGAAATACACTAAAAGATGTCAGCTAAAAAGCTGGATTAGAATAAAGGACCTATCCTGCAACCACTGACCAAAAGAAGAGGAAAATCTTGGATTCAGAGTTTCTTGTTTTTCTTAAACTCAATCACACCCAGTAACTTGGAGCTTGAACTACTTAACTGATTTTTTTTTTTTTTTTTTAAATTAGATATTTGTGCTCTATTACAGCCAAGATAAGAATCCAGAAGACTTTGGGTTTCTTGATATCAACTTTCTGGAGATGGAAACAGCAGTAGGAAAATACACATCAAGTTTTCAAAGAACTACATCTCTTCTTCACTCAAGTGAGGAGAAACTTGGGCTCAGCTGAAGTTAGCACCCTGGAAAAAGATACTAGATAATGCAAAACTGAGACCTCATTGAATGTCTTGATTACTGTTTAGCTTGCTTCATCTTAAGTTTTCATCTTGCTGCTTCAATTGTATATGCTTTTAAGTATATAATTAAGATCTGAAATCCTTTAAATGACCTGCATTCATTACCTTATGGTAGGATCAGTTTAATAAAATCTTTTCTCCTAGAAAAGCCATACTTCTCTCCTTCCTCATTCATAACACACAGGAGTTGGGTTAACATTTCTAGCCAAAGTAGTAAAAATGATAATTAGAAAACCTGTGTTTCTTCAAAGTTATTATTCTGAAGTTTCAGGACCTTAACTGACTGTAATAAAGCATCAGTTAAAAGCCACTGATAAAGTCATACTAGAATAAAGTGAGATCTACTATTCAGTCTTTCCTGTCTGTTTACTGTACCACCCACAAGCCTGATCTCTGGATTCAGCCCTGTCTTCAAATAAGAATTACAATATATTTCCCATCATTATGGTGACTTAGAGCAGCATGCACCTGCATATAAAGTTAAAAGAAAGACAATACTTACTGCTTCCATTTTAGTAGCTATAATGGAAATAAAACATTTTCAGTCTCCTTGGTTTAGCAACACAGCTGTATCTATGATGGATACCTTGTTATATAAGGGTCACATAAACTTAACCTACATTAAGCCATTTTCAAGAAATGCTTTGATAGTAGGAGCACTTTTATATAATATGGTTCATCAGCAAAACAAATTGTGCCAAAGAGCACAAGCTGGCATTCAGCACAGAAGCACCCAGTGACAAAGTCACCATTACATAGAATGAGTGCTTGTCCATACAGAGTGACATTCAGGTGAAAGGCAGCAGCACAGCTACAGACTACAGATGTGTATTTGAAGAACAAGTAACAGGTAGTCTCACTTGTTCTGTAATACTTACAGCTTCCAGTTCTTTAATGTCTTCCTCCAGTTGTTTATTTTGTTCACTCATGTTCATTACAAGATTGAACACAGATTGCCTGGGATGCATGCTTCTGTCAAACTGGTGGTACATATTTCTCCAAAACCTACATAAAACAGACAGCTTCTAACTACACAGGATAAAGGCAAAACTGAAGAAGAGATGCTGTATATAATTTAAACTTACTTAAAATTGAATGATACTGTGTTTGGCTCCAAAAGAGTTAGTTCTGGAGAAAAGTCAGGATTATACAGAGGATTTTGATATTTCTTTAGTTCATCCAGAAGGAATGGCCACAAGGAGTAAGTCTTTTCTTTTAATCTTTAGGAAAGAAGAGACAAAGATCAAGATACTGACTGCAAACAAAAACCAGAAGCAGTTCAACTCAACATAAATTAACTAACTTCAAAAATTACCAGAAATACTTCTAAATCTTAAATTAAAAGCTCTTAGTAAAAATCAACTTCTTCCTCACATATGCTGATGTTGGATAGAAGTGTCAGTTTTAGGAGTATTACATCTTATGTTGTGCAAGTTTTGCTGGTTGCAATAAATGCTTTTAAAATACAATTGGAGACAAAGATAAACTGATGAAAACTTTATAGAAGTTTTCCAACTTAAAGCATTAAGGGGCAGACTATTAATACTTCTGACAGCAACTAGTCTTGAGCAGGCATGAATGTTAAGGTTACCTAAAAAAAGACTGGGGGAGGGAGAAAGAAGCCTTAATTTTTTATATTAAAAATGAGCATGGGATTGATGATTTCAGAGGTCCTTTCCAAGCAAAATGATTCTGTGATTCTCTGATTTTCTCCTACAATTAGTCAGACTGTCTTCAGTGTGCAAAAGTACAAGGAAGCACTGCTGCACACTGCTGCAGTTCAACATTTTGAGTAATATTCATCTTGTCTAATTCTGTGTAGAGATAAACTGAAGAAGATTCAAAGGAGTTCTTAGTCTGCCAGAATAAACAACAGACAATGTGTGTGCTTACTTCAGTTCTTCTCTTTCTTTTTGACAGTTTCCAAGGAAGTTACCAAACTGGCATGAATGGACATGTTCATGGATCTGAAGGAGGAAAGCTTCATTGTACTCAAAGGCTTGTGGAAACTGCTCAGTCAGATTCCACACGCTTTCTAAAAACTGGGTGAACACTGGAGAGATCTCTTTTGGATCACCATCCAACTGACAACACCTGAAAAAAAGAAGTTTGGAAGAAGAAAAGTTTGAAGCAGATTGAAACCACTTTAAGTTAGAAGTCAAAGCAGTATTAGTTGCACTAGTTTCTAAATGACAGCACAGCTGATACTAGCTTTGGTCTGGAGATTAAGCACCCAACTGTGAGAACTGGGACATTTTTTGAATAGAAATAAGCCTATATTTAACCAATTTTGACTTGTAAGTAATCACAGATCTATATTTGGTACAGAAGAGCAACATAAGACAGTTAAGTTCCTTTGTGTCTTATCACTTCTATATCAACATTTGGAGTATATCAGCTAAAAGCAAGCTAATAAGCAGTAAAGAGCAGCAAGGCTATTGTCATAGCTGGTGATTGGCAGATCAAGGGAAAACCAGAACTTTTACCATACAGAGCTTCTGAAGGTAGGCATGACTTCATCATTTGAACTTAAATGTAAACTCATTTTTAAAGATTTCAGAACTTTTGTATTTCCTAAATATCTGGGTTGTAGCTTTAAACTGGTTTTGCACTATGTAGGCACACAAATTTGTCTGCAGTTATTGAGACAGCAGCACAAGAAATTCATGTCTGTAGTATAAATCAATTATCCAACAGTTATTTGAATAAATACAATACAGAAAGTTCAATGTGTACTGAAAATAGCTTACTCATGGCAAAATTTCTAGCACATTGAAGTAATTTAATATCTGAAAGTTGTCTTTTTTTTTTTTTTTTTTCAATTTAAGAATGCTTAGTTCTATTCATTGTATACATTTTACTGTATTGGAAGAGTGAGCTACCTGTCAGAGAACTTGTGCCCAAAAGATATCCAGTCTTTCTCTATCAAGACCTAGAAAGTAAAAACAAAATCTCATGTCAAGTGTTACTCAATCATACAGCTATAGTATTCATCTTACAGGTTACTGATTTACAATATTTTAACTTTGAGTCAGATAAACTACAGTAGAAGCTACTCTTTGCCACTCTACTTCCTTCATTTTCTTGGAAGTCTTTCACAGGAGATTCTCCAAGCATACTTCAAAAATGTAGCAGGTTAACAGCAGTTACCTGACTGTCAAGCTAGGCTGACTTTAAGCATACTAATAGTATATGCCTTCACAGACAGATTACCTGAAAAAAAAAATTGCAAAGTATAGGAAAAAAATTAACATTTCCTTCCTGCTATCATGCTATCATAAAATCACAATATAATCTAACACTTTATAGCAGTAAGTTTGTTAACATTAGCTTGTTTTATCACTTCAGCCACAGTATCAAGTGCCAAAAGGAGCACAGGACTGCCTGCCCACTGCATAAGTTCTTCCAGAAATCTAATTGACAGTGAGGACTGAGAAACAGAAAGATGAAATTATTTTTCCTAAGTATTACACATTCTTACCATTCATGATAAATGAATCTTCTAATTCCTTCTCAGCTTCACTTTTGTTGCTTGCAATGTTTGTGGCAATACATGGAACATACATACATAACATGGAACTAATGTACTTTCAGGATTTCCCACAGTACCTTGTATTGATGCTGCAGAATAATGTTCATTCTCCTATTCTAAAAAAATTGGAATAATCATACCAAAATTCCTCTTTCTCTCTATAGAAAGAGGAAGAAATGTAGATTGCTTAAATATCTTCAGGTCTCTGTTACTAGTGCAGTTGCTGGTTTGAGATTTTAATAATGCTGATTTTGGGACAAGTGACAAAGAACTATCATGTCATACACCCACTATCTCCCATAAGCACTTTGGAATCATAGGTAAGGGGCTTATTTGGATGCAAAAAACAATTGTTGCAACATTGCTTTAGGCACCCTGCAGAAATCTACTATTTCTATTTCAATTTTTTGGATTCTAAATAAATGATTCTTCCCAGTAGCAAAGCAAATTTCTAAGAGACAAACATATTGGTATATAGCAAATCTTACATTTGTAACTACAAAAAGCAAGCAGCAGCATCTTCACACCACTCAATTCCAAACTCAAACTTTTTACACCCTTTATGTACAAAGGAACAACTCAACAATGGAGCAGCTAGGACTTACCATGAATCCTTTGATTGTTCTGTAATAGGAATCTAGCAAGAGAGCTCCAAGAGAACAAACTTGGGAAGTCCTATCCCAGCCATCTGAGCAGTGCACTAATACACTTGCACTCTCCACTGCTATTGCCTGCAAAAACAGTTTTTTCTTAGTGAATGTTCTATTTTAGACAGAAATCAAAATGTAGTAAATAAACAGAAAAGCTACTTTTATCCCAAACTCACAGCATAGACCATTTTATTTAGTAAAGACAGAAACATGTTTATTATGAGGAAAGGATTTCATACCATCAGAAATCTAGAATTTCTCTCCATGGAAGCACAGAGAATTCCTTACAAAGAAATGAAATTCCACTATCATCTTTGTACAAGGCAACATGATCATCTGCAGTAGTTCCCAGTCCTCTTTTTATCCTTTATAAAACTAAACTTATAAAAACCCCTTGTAATTCATACTAAGAAAGAAAAAAAAAAAAGTAGAATATACATTAGAGACCAAACAGGTTAAAAAATAAAAACCAAACAAAACCAACACAAAACACACCACTTAAGATACCCACTTGTTCATCATTATACTACACAGAAATTAGTGAGTAGGAAATGCTAATATAGCTTCAGCTAAAAATTCTGTTAGTACAAATATTTTTGAAGATCATCTGCAGAAGAATCATCCATTTTAACTAGAGTTAATTCCTTGTTATTTCACCTAGCAAAACCAAGGACCCATGTTCTTTTTATTCAGCCAGGTCCTTTGCTTCTTAAGTGCCTGGGAAAAGCAGCTGTTCTTTGAATTCTTCAGAAAGGGTCCCATTTCCTTGATGGATCAAGTCAGCATAGCCAAAGTGGCTTCTCTGCTACTAATGCCCTGGGATTTTGCTCCATCCACCTCCAAGCTGGTTACACCTTTCATGAAAACCTAACCAAGCCAGGGAGCACAAGAATCCCTTCATCTCCCATTAAGGTGATTAAATAGCATTAAAAAAACCCCAAAGAAATTAGCTGGCATATTCAGTGTGTCCAGTCATAAAGAAACAATCAATACTTTAAATAGCTTATTATGAGTATTGGTCTATACTAAGCATTTACTCCCCAAAAAAATCATAGTACAATTTGACATATTGCATAACACCAAGTATAGCTTTGCCTGGCAGCAAGTCAACTTGCCATTAAGCAAAAAAGCAGCATACAAGGTACCTTGACTAGGAAGACAGCAGCATCCAGCACAGCTTTGATGTGACGCAGCCATCCAGAATTCTCCAAACCAGACAAAAAGTCATTGACAGACAAACCCTTGGTGCCACTGACTGAAAGAAAACAAGAGTTAGAAAGCCTTAAGGAGTTGCAGCCACTCGTGCTCTTCAATGCAAAAGAAAAAATTATTAAAATGAGTAACAAGAATTAAGATCTTTGTGTCTTTTTGACAAAATAGCATTCAAAGTACATACACTGCTTATCCCCACCAGGGAGCCTTACCCTTGCATGGGAGGCAATGCAAGTGCCAAAAGCTTACCAGAAATACTTAATTGCAAGGACTAGTAGAAGTAGCTGCATCTAGACAATATACATAGTTGAGGGTAGTCAGACTACCTGAGTTTCATCATCTTCTCCACTCTGCTTAGGAGATTAAAGCGAGTGCAGTGCAAGGACATGGTGATGAACTCAAAACCACCCAGACTTTGTTAGTTCTGGTGGTAGACATGCTGCAATTAGACTGCAACCTCTACCACTCTTCCATATTTGCTTTGATTCTGTAACAATAATGCTGATTGAGAGGGCAGGGAAAGCTGCTTGCAGCATAAGCCCAAGAGGTGTACAGGTAGATTGAAGTTTCTCATACACACCCAGCAATTTAAGAATGAGACAGAAAACCTGGTTCTTGGATTATTTTTGAGTAACAACTTGCACAGTTACATTACTGTCTAAACATGACAAACTTCTGGCAATAATATTATGTATTTATTTATTTGTTTGTTTGTTGGCTGATACAGCTTCAGCTATGTGTGATTTTAAGAGAGGATACCTGAGGTTGGCATCTACTAGAAGACCTGTCCCTGCCACAGCAGAAACATACTTTCTACCAAGCTCACAGGCCCTAAATAAAAAGGCTCTGTAGCTGAAGGCTACCAGTGAGGATATTCATACAGCAGCTGCAAAATAATCTTTACCTCTGAGTACAGGAGGAAGTGAGTCAATAAGGAAAGTAGAGAACAAAATTCACCAAGTCATTCTATGATACAGTTTCACAATCAGTCAAGTCCCCGAATGTAACAAAGGCTAAAAAGCTTTTAAACCACAGCCTCATGGAGATTTCCTGTATTTACACTACAGGTTTCTCAGCTCTCAGCCATAAAACTTCTGGTATGCTCCCCAGTACTCAGGAAGAGTCATAATGCTGCTTGCTGCTGAGTGCTGGAACAAGACAGGCTTCCAAGCATCACAGCACCTCTTCTAAAGCCTACAGATCCCTTATCTAGAAAAGGAGCTGCAAACTATAGCACAATGAGGTACCAAAACATAAAGTGCTTGTATCCAGAAGTTTCTAATTTTAAAGGTTGATTTGTAAATGCCAATAAAAGCTATGCTAGTTCTCCCTGGTCTGTGAAAGGGACAGCATTGGCAGGCAAGAGTTCTGCTTCTGAAGGGTCTTGCACATGGAGGAAATCAGCTGAGATTAAAATTATTATTTCCCATTTCTGTGAATTAACAAATATTTTTGTATTACTAAATGATGAAAAAGAAATTGCATTGACACAGTTTTGACACATATGCTTAAAAAAAACCAACAAACCAACCTAAAAATCAAATCCATAAAAATCAAACTCATCATTTCTGGTCCCTTCTGGTCCCTAAAAGAGTCGAGGATGATTTATGGTACTACTACAGCACTAAGATGTTTAACTACTTCAGAATGACTATCATTCAAGATAGTTTTGGCTATATGGATCCCACCATAAAAATGCATGCCCTGCATGTGAGCCCCAAAACCAGAATGTTCCATTGCTCATCTTTATACATGCTACTAGCAATGTCAGAAGTTCAAGAAGTAACTAGAACATGGAGACTGAAGTAAAGTGGGCTGGGAGCAGAAGTTGCTTGTAACAAATTTTAAAATATAATCATAATAATTAAAACAAAACAACACAAAAACACCCACAAAAAAAAAAAAAAAACCACAAAAAAACCCAACCAACAACAAGGAAAAACTTCTTTACTGTGAGGGTGACAGAGCACCAAAAAAGGCTGCCCAAAAAGGTTGTGGACTCTCCTTCTCTGAAACTTTTCAAAACCCACCTGGACATGTTCCTGTGCAACCTGCTCAAGATGAATCTGCTTTATCAGAGGGGTTGAACTAGAAGATACTTAAGAGTTCCCTTCCAACCCCTATCATTGTGTGATCCTATGAAGTCCACACACACTCTGCAAAACCCACAAAAACCCCAGAGATAACACACTGTCATCATCAAAATACCATCAAAACCCAACCACAGTGCATATTACTAAGCCTTTTCTGCAGGAAATATTTGAAGGAAATTCTGTTTCTTGACATAAAGTCTTTTTGCTTATTGAGTTCAGTCTCTTCTGATATGTAATACTGTATTTTGAATATTCAAAACCTGGATGTTTTATTAAATACCACAATCACAAATTTAGCTGTTGTGAAAATTCTTCCCTAAGTGTTGTGTAGATGGGCAATCTGCCCATCATCACAGCAGAGTCTCCATGCCCACACTGAAGAAAACCACTGAGTTTTGTTTAACTGCATGCAAGACATTCTAAAAACAGCTGAATCACAGATGAATAATGAACTATAAACACCCCTACCACACTCCATGGTGTAGCCCCATTACAAAAGGATGTTGGGTAGAATGTCTTATATTCTGTTGGCAAATGGAATCACTAGATTCTGAAGTGTATTAGAAAAACAGAGGAAGAGCCCAGGAGCAGGGCACATACTCAAGAATGAGTAACAGTTGTCTGCTATAAATAGAACAGAGGCCAGTCCCAGTTACACTGGCTCTTGAAAGAATAGGGTCAGTGGTATCACATCCCTGATTTGAGAACACTCAGTTCAGCACATGCAGGGGAAGCTGGCACACAGAAGTTAAATGGTCTTTTTCCTCATTTTAAGCTATGAGCCATTTTCACAGCATTTCCTTCCTTGATCACCCCACTGATGGCACATTTCCATAGGACTCTGAAGAGTTTTGCATATCTCCCTAAATTTTAAGTCCTTCCCACCCCTAAAAATAGTTGATTCTAGGCTGATATTCAACAAAACTAGCAACTATACAGACTGGACAGTGATAGAACAACTGTGTTCATTCATCCCAAAACCCCAGCTGAAGAATAACTATAGACATGAGGCATCACTTTGTCACAAAGGAGTTTAAACAAATCAATCCTTCACATAAGTTAAAACTGAAGTATATTCAATCCTTAATGAAAGCTGCAGAAAGATATTTTCAGAAGTAGGCAAGATATTAAGCAGGTAAGTACTCTTGGTAGGATGTTAAATCAAATGGAAATATGGAAATATGCTAAATCAAAATGGAAATATGAAGTCTGTGAATTGTGTGATGCACACACTTCTGCATCAGACATTACTACACAGGAGCAGGGCTCTAAAAAAATGGAAAAAAAAAATAAAATCAAGATTAATTAGATAGTTTTTCTGGAACTGAAGATGACAGTGGCAGAAGAAAGAGGGATTATCCCAAATTTACAACTGAAGTTCAGGCTAATGCTGCTTATCTCTCTCTGCAATGAGGAATATCTTGATTAGAACAGGGTACCATACAAGCATAAGCCTTTCCCATGACCACCTAAGTGCTCCTTGAAGAATCATTATTCTATATATAGAAATGTATGTACACACACAACTTTGTGTTCATATTACACATCTGTATACATGCATGGATACATGGAAAACATAGAAATCTTTCCCACAAGACACTGACATACTGACCATCTTCAGACCCAAGACACACAATTTTCTTCAAAAGAATTCCATTCACTTGGTTTACAGTTTAAAAGTAACAGTTTAAGGTAATTCATTACCAAAGAGCACAGCATACTGTCACTAAACAGAGCTGGGATAAAGATGGATCAATAAAGTTTGTGTGAGCTACTATTAAAGACTTCAGAGAAATATTTATCCTATTTTCATATACACTATTATAGAGCAGTTAGAACATACCTTCCAGAAGTTTTTGTAAGCTGGACCTCATTACATGAATATTTTCAATGCCAACAAACTGGAACCTAATGTTAGAATAGTTGTCTTCATTCTCATAGCCCTTCCCAGCAGCTCTGTTTGCCATTGCATTAAGCTTAAAAAAGCAAAACAAAAAGACTGAAAACCAGTACTTGCAATAAATCTCAGATTAAGAGGTGAAAGTCATGTGCTTTGAATGGAATGCAATGGGGAAAAAAACACAGTAGAACATGTATTATAAAGAGATTCTAATAAGTGAAGTTTGTGGCAAATCAACTTGAAAGCATTCAAGTGTAAGAAAGGCATGGTACATAGAAAGCAATATATTTTGAGCTGACATATGTGAATACTGCATTTAGTAATTCAATTACCAATTCCCTCTTCCATATTCCCACCACCAAAACTTGTTTCTGAACAATTCTGAGAAGACACTACAAAGCAATTAGGCTGAAGAGGAATGAGTGAGACACTTAATATATGAACTTTCCAGGCATCCTAAAAATGACAATTTTGGAGGGAAGAAGCCAATAAATTGCTGCAGCTATGAAAATTCCAAGTATGAAAACCCTGCAAGTGGCTCCATTTCAGTCTGTTAAACTGACCTACTGATGAATCCTGCTCAAAGTGTAGTATTTTAATTTTATATCCTTGTTTTCCAGCTTCTGTGTTCAGAGATCTGAGTGAAATGCATTTCAGTTTAAATGCAGGTGGTCTATAAGAGTGAAAGTTACCACACTCATTCCAACACAGGTCAAAAAACTAGCATAATTCAATTTCATTAGACAGGGGTGAAGTGTGACCTCAGAATGTTACAACACAATTTCCCCTCCTTCCTGGATGAGGCAGACAGCAGCAGCAGCTTTCCCTGAACACAATACTGCTTCTTGTTCTAAAAGAAGCCTCAAGACAGTTCACTGCTTTGTGAGCATAACTTCAAATATTTACAATTACTTGGATCCCACTCAACTGCTCATTCCTTAATTGTGTTTTAAGTCTATTTTGCAACACACTTCCCCAGAAGCTCACTAGTATGTTCAGTGAATTCTAGTTGAGCCCCAAGAAGGGTTCCAGTTAGTTAAGAAAGCAAGTAATTCAATGCCTGAACAAAGACCTAACCTTCCCTTTAAGGAATAATTGGTGGAGTCACAACTCCAGATGTTTCAGAATGACACTGCACTGCTGTACTCTGGTGTTTAGGAAGAGAAGCTGCTCTGTGGAATCTGAGGTCCATACCTTAGGCCTTGTGTCCATGACATACATGTAGCGATTGGAGGGATTTGCTTTACTGATGGCTTGCAACATGTGCTCATCTTCCAGACACCTGGCACTGAAACCTGACAGAGGCTGACTGCATCTGCAGATTGCAGCCTACCACAGAAAACAAAGAAAAAAAAAAATTAAATCCAAACAAACAAACAAACCAACCTACCAGAAAAGAAAACCACACAACACTGAAACAAGTTGTTTCGTTCAGCAGATAAACTACATAAGCTGAAAAAAATAATGTTGACATGTTCCAACTGCAAGCACCTCACTCACAGACCTTCAAACACAGTAGCTACAACTTAAATATCTAAAGGTTTATTAAAACATTTTTTCAGGTTCAGCCACATGGGAAAGACACCAGTTTATGTAATAGACTTTGCCCAAGTATAAATATATAGGCTGGAAAAAATACTTTGAGAAATCAAGTTACTCTCCTGCTATGGAATCAATTATGGCTGATATTACTACGGCAAGTACAATCTGTTGTTGTCTGACACAATTTTGATCATGTCCTTTTCAATGATATATTGTATTCCAGAAGGTATCAGGTACATCTTCCAAATATTAAGGTATTAGAAGTGTTTGAAGATAATTACACTGATCCTTCATAAATTCTTCAACTGAGCAAAGCAACAATCCTTCCCTCTCTTTAAAGACACCTCTAGCCAAGACAAATAGATGCTGCTTCACACCACTCACTACACAACCCTACAAAACTTTCATTTCTCACCCTCTAGATCTTTTCAACTTGCAAATTCCTCAAAAAAAGCAGCCCTAGACTTTAGTGTTTTTTAACCCTTATTTTGGCCTAACAGATTTTATTCTAGATATATGAAAGAAGACAAATCGCTTAACAAAAAGCTATCTTCAGTTCTCTTAAGATGTTTCTGAAAGTTTTAAGATAACTGACTGATTATCAACTGATTACTCAAGAATTTCTTTTAAACAGGTTTAGCTTAATTCAGCATCCCATTACACACCACCAGTGTCAGGTGTATTTAAGATATCATGAGTTACACTCTTCTCATACAAGTCACTGTACTTACCTCCTTACCTACCCTGAACTACTGCCAAGTGTTGAGAAACAATTTTTCAATACATTTGCATTAAGAGGAAGACATACTATACCTCTTTATTTTTATGATAATATGACAACACTGGAAATCTTCCTTTGCTTCTGAACTTGGAGCTACCAACAATAATGGGCTTGCTTGCAGTTCTGGGAACATAAAGTTCTCTAGGATAGGTTTCACAAATCTGAAACACAGGCACATATAAAGAATTTCAAGTACAAAACAAAGCCTATACTAGTTTTATTGCATCCCCTTTGAGACACATGAGGTGAAATAAGAGAAAGGATAAACACGAACATATTTATCTATATACATGTTGTCAAGTTCTGGTAAAGGATACATGGCAATTTTTTATGAAAGGTTTAAAGGTGATCCCCAAATGGTGAAATGAAGATGCAAACAAGGTCAGATGTCATGTGCACAACAAAGTTTCTAAAGCAGATAGGACAGGGAGAAAAATAGAGACAGAAAAAAAAAAGGGAAAGCAGAAGCCAGCAAGCAATAGAATAGTCACCACCACAGTCCAGTGATGACATCAGTGGAGAAGTGCTTTTGCACCCATAGTAAATCAGATTTTTATACAGTTTTTGCCACTACACCCACACTACTCTCCTTGTCCAGGTGAGAAATTCCTTCTGCTCCTCTGAGATAAGGGAGGGGTGTAGATAGTACAGCTCTTTGTTTGGCTAATTGGTGAGATCAGCCCTTGTAAACCAGGGTGTTAAGACAACAGATGCCAAAGGGCTGGGTGGGGGGGTAAACTGGTCTGGTGGATTGTTGCTTAACTTCTTAGCTTGTTTGAGACAAACACTATGGCCTGCATGTCACACGTGTAAATGGCTTAGAAGACAAGCCACAGAAAGAAGCACAAATTGGTATCCAAGTTATAGAACCAAGCACTGCCATGCTAGCATTCACCTCTCATGACTCCAGCAGAAATGCTAATGCTTCAAGTACAATATTGAAATTATTTCCCTATTTTTTTTTTCCATTTGCAGACTTTGAAGTAAGATGAAATTTCATCTGTGAGCCAGTTGCACCATGACAGCCACTGTCTCCCCACAGCCTGCACTGTTTTCTATAGGCCTAGAGTCAGAGGATAAATCAGAAACACATGCAGAAACAGAAAACATTTCCATCATAACACTTACCTTATAATCACGGTTTGCATCAGACAACTGCCAGTAATCATTTGGCACTCCCATTCTCTTATATTCTTCTGCTAGATCAATAAGCTGCCAGCCTTTGACTTGCTCTGATTCATTTTGTTTTGGATTATAGGAGAAGGCATACAGTTCTTCATATTTTGCTGAAAGGTCAAGGAAAAAGACTATGCAATGAGCTGTCCTCCAAAATCTCTGAGTGAAGAAAGGTAGCATAGTTGACAAGTCTTGGAATTTTCCAAATAGCAGAGAAAGTTTCAGGCTTCAAGATTTTCAGAAGCAAGACTAAATAGATATTTATTCTTCAGCTATCATACAGTTAACTGTCACAATTATATTTAAAGGTATGCTATGAGAGGTTTCCTAAGTGTGCTTGATGTATTTCAACAGGGACATTCCTAAAGCCAGTGAAGTCCCAAAATGCAGACTGACAAAATTAAATGAGATGTTAAAATTAACAAACCACACTAGATGACAGATGCCTCCTGTAAAGCTGAATTTGTAAAGCTGAATTTGTAAGGTTTTTTTTAACATCAAACTTCAGCTTTATTTGTGAAACACTATTTTGAACCAGTAACAAGATATTATTTGCTTAATAGCATTTTATCTACAGAACATATCAATTAAGAGACACTATATGAATTTTAGTCACTATTTCAAGGATAACACTAGAAATGGAAAAAAAACAACTAACCAAGCAAGCACTGCCAGGAATCTCACATTCTATTAGTGAATATTAATGACCTACAAAGGCCAGACAACATAGCTTCTGAATCTGTATGTACACTAATACTTAATAATTAAAAATTATTTTACCAATCTAAGACTTTTATGTAATGCACACTTTTACATAATGCACATTAAAAAAAAATATAATACAAAGCCATGGATTACCCCTACCAATCTGTAATCCAGGCATTTACTGCAAAATCTCTTACAGTTGGAATTATTACCTGTTCTTGACAGTTGAAGCAAAGAGTTGTAAATATCATGACAATCTCTCTCTCTGGGAACAACAAAGTGAACTATCCTGAAGTTCTTGCACTGGATGACAAGGGGGCAGCCAGAAGTAGTCAAGGGAAGCTTTTCCACCACAGCAATGTGATGATGTAGTATCTGTGGCATACAAAAACTCACAGCATAAGCACACTGATTAAAAATGAGAACAGTATTACACTTACAAGAGCAGATATATGATGTCAAGGAATGTTGGATACGTATTTTGACTAATTTTCTACACAGTTTAAGAAAATATATGGGAAAGTAACAGCCATTCAACCATAAAAAGTAAGCCACATACACATTATGTCAACAGAACAAGGTATAGAATTGATAGAATTTAACAACATTTAAAATAAAATAGAATTGATAGAATTTAACAACAACATTTAAAAAAAAAATTACCTCACTGGAGCAATAATATTGATCAGAAATAGACAGGCACCTGATAATTATGCTGCCAAATATACAAGACTATATCTTGAAGACATTATATTTGATACTTGCATTATCATAATGGAAATACAATACTCAAGAGTACAGGTTCAATGTCTCCCAAACCTTTTAACAGAGCACAGGGAGATGCAGGCAATACTTCTGAATACAACTCATTTTGTATGAAAGAGTAACAGTTTGGTTTATACAAAATTGTACATGCTATCCAAGAACAAATCACAGAAAAATTAACTTTCTTTGAAAGCTCTACGGGTCATCTAATCAGACAACCAGGATAAAGGACAATCCAGAGAAATACAACTATGGCTAATACACCTACAGAAAAAAATAATCCCATACAGGGAAATGAGATTTCATCCTGGAGGATGACAGGCACTGAACTCAGTCAGGTAGTTGGGCACAGTGGAGGCCGTAACTTGATGTCCACATATAGGCTAAGCAGAAAAACTAATGGGAATTACAGAACTAGCCAACTTTGTACAACACTGGTAGCAGTAACCAAGAAGCCACAATCCCTTCTGAATCCTTTTGTTCTCTGAGATGAATACTTGGGAAGAAACAGCTGCTAAGATCTTTGGATTTTGCTGTGTCATTTAACGTAGGCAGGTTCTAAATACAAAATTAAGCTAACAGGAATTTTAAACCTGATGTTTAAACTATCTACCAGTCTCTCACTCCTGCCTCTGAACTCCCATGCAATTCAGTTGTTTAAAGAAAACTACCACAGGAACACAAGTGCAGGCTATAGAAGAAGTTACAGCAGCTTGAAGACAAGTGAACATTTTCAATGTTACCAGACTTCAACAGCAGCAGTCCCATGTAAAAATACAAACTACAAATCACTAACTTAAGATACCAAGAACAAGGGCAGCATGGGGAATAACTCATACCCTAGATTAACATTTCATTAAACCATTTTAACCTTATATCAGGAAGAACAAATGCATCTCAAGAACCTATGGGTTTGAGCCACAAGCATTCATTATTCTTACCCATGTCTCTCTCTGGCTTGAATCTATGAATAACAGATGAGTTGCTGTAAGGTATAGAGTTCCTGTCAGTGACTTATTGCTCGTGCTGAATCTGTCAAGTAATTTCACTTGTTCTACCTGTAAGAGGAAAAAAAAAAAAAAAGATGGGAGGTTAAACAAAAGTTTTGGCTTTTTTTTCAGAATGCAGAATCCTAACTTCATAAAAACTCTGTCAGCTTGTGCAATGATATTGAAAATGGTAGAAAGCACACACACTAAGGCCATTCAGGCCATACAAATATACCTGTAGTCACATAAGCTTTGAGAAGATTCAGTGGTTTAAATACCCTGTTTCAATACAAAACTGCACCATGAAGGCACAATGTTAGGTTAATCAGAATATATGTACATATATACATATTTATATACAATATATTTACTCCATATACAAAACTTCTCTGGTTATTTTCTACTACAAGAGACCAGGATATCAAAAGGTTTGAGGTGTGTTGTTTGTTTGGGGTTTTTTTTAAATTAAAAATGTTTAATTACTAAGCTTTTGGCCTGCTTCCACAAGACAGAGCAAATATACACTAAAATTTCCTGTTACTGAGATGCCAACACTGAATTAACAGCTGAACTCAGCAACACTCTTTACTATCTGACTGCACACTCAAAGCAATAAAGCTCATGTACCCTGACTTCAACTTCCATTATCTACTGTCTTTTATATCACCCCCAACTTTTAATATCTAAATCATTATAACCTTGCCTCAGTCAAATAAAAGTTTAATGAAATGCAAGCATTATACTAATAATAATCTAGAAATTCTAGGACTGTGCTGGTATTTGAAGCATATATTTCAAACTTGAATATTGCAAGGGCAAGTTTCTCTTCCTGGTGCTCATTCCATCAATATTTTTATCTGGTCATATGGAAAACATTCCAAGAGAAAACAATTTCTAGATAGACTGCCTGTTATCTGCTGCTCAAACTTCACAGGCTCCACAGTTTGTTTTACTGGAAGCAAACACCACCTGATTCTTTGTGTGCAACAGGAAAGGAGTTTGGAGAATGGCTTATCTCCATGCAGTCCCCTAGATCTTGGCCAGCACAGTCTCATCAATGCCAAGTTAAAGCTTTTATGCTTGAGCCTTGCTGCTACTGCCATTTAGTGCATGGCAGAACTCCAAAAACTTCCACACCAGCAAGACTAGCACCCAGATGAGACCATGAGAAAACACATTTTCCATGCTGACATTAAGCCATTTTTAGTTAACGTGTGCAAACTTGATTATCTACTAAAAGCACATATAAAACCCAAATTGAAAAAAAGATATTTTGGTTTTGGTGTGTTTCCTATAATCTAGCAAAACCTAATTTTGGTTTTGAAAGTTAGAAAAGCAGTGAATACAACAGGATGGAGGGAACACAAATATCTACTAAAAGCCAGGACTACTCTGATTTTCTATTCAGTATAGCAAGCAAAAAAGATTGGAAACTACATGCATCAGCATTTCAAAATAAATTATGCTGTAACCAGCAAGGTATCAGTGCTCAGATACAGAGCAGCTTAAATCAATATAGCAGAGCCAAAACACAGAAATAATTTTGTGCAGTTTCACAGTGGTACCTGACCCTGCACCACCCCAGCAAATTGAGAAGTGCATAGAAACTGCTCCAGCAAAACAACCACAAAAGTCTGGCATGGGAAATTCCATTCTCCTCCACATAACAAGGCAGCTATTCTCAAAGCTGTTTATGTTAGACAAGCATCAGTCCTCCATCTTCCTCTTACCTTGGTAAAGGCTTCAAGACTTCTGAAAGCCAAGTTCTAGATACACTTTTGTTGAAGACAACTGCAATGTAATTTCAATAGTCTTCACAGATGAGACACTCATTTAAACTTGACCCAAGTCAGCTCTGTAACAGGCACTCATCTAGACAGGCAGGGCTTTTTTCTTTTTAATTGTAAAGTCTTGCAAATCATTAGTTACGAAATCAAGTCATCAGTTTTGATGAGAACATGTTCATAAAATTACAAAAATGAAGACTGCTATTGAGTTTTAAACCATCTGTAAACAGGGATCATTTCAGTAGTCAGATATTCTGACAGTAACAAATTAGTGAGTTTTTAAACCACCAAGAACTTAAACAGCTACCTCTACATTATTATTTCCAGTGAAAGAATCACCAGTTTGAGACAGTTTAAAGACAAGAAGGAAGTGTTTCAATATAGGAAACAAGCTGGAACACAGAAGGCTGAAACTGTACTTCAGAAAGTCTTGCATTAAAAATACTAGATTAAAATAAAGAGGCAAAAACACAATATACAATTCCAATATTATTTTATTATTATTTTATTACAACTTTGTACGACTCACTGAAATTAAAAGCAGGTTTCTCTTCACTATATAAGTCTCAGGCTTGCAAACATAAGCTTAGGATTTAGCAGTCAGGCTCATCAAAACTTTCCATCTCCAATAGAAAAAACCTAACACTACTTTCACTACAACAGAGTTGACTTCAAACACACAAACAGACCTGACTGAAGAAAATCCAGTTTTTTCTACTATATGTTGCCTTTAAATATTTTTAAAGACACTTTAGTTCTAAAGCTTCAATACAGAACAACTATATTCTTTCTTATTTTAATTCCCCCACTACCACCACTTATACTATGAAAAGGTTTTCATCATTTGTTACTATTGAAGTTGACCTCAACTTTTTATTCAACATCAGTGTGAACCATTTTTCACAAAAACATAAACTTTATTTCAGGTAGCTTTGCTTCCAAGACATTTTTAACTTTGACATTTCCAGCAAACTGAAGTTTGAGAAGGAATAAAACCTATTTCACCATATTCTCCTAGGGATGACAGTTTCCCTGCATAGTAGTTAATTGTATAAGAATGCACTATTATTTCAAGCTTATTTCACTATTACTTTATTAAAACAAATAAAAGATTAAATACTGTCAAACACAGGCATGTCTCAGAACAGTTGGAGTAAAATCAACATGAATCTGCACATGCACTAAACCTGTAATGTCCCCAGTGCAGGCTGTTCTTTATGTTTTCTTGCTTTCTGTAACTGTAATGCTCACAATTTTCATCATCTAGCACATAGGAATTTTAATCCACCTGGATATTCAAGAAACCAACAATCTTACAAAAACCTAAGCAAGCATCACAGATATAACCAAACCCTCATACTATTTCTAGCCATGAAAATGGTATTTTTAGAACAGCCTTTTTTTTTGTCATGAATTATCAACATAATTACTTAAAATAGTGAGTCCTATATCTTATAAACTGTGTTCACAGCTTGTTTCTCTCTTCAGCTATATTGCTACATAAAGTATTTTTTTCCACAGCAGAGGCTCAAAAACACAGAAACACAAACACTTGCAGATGAAGTCAGTGACCTGTATGAGTCTCAAGTTCAGGTTTGAAACACAAACAGCCACTCAAACCATAAAGAAACTTTTGGTTTTAGTCTAGTTTTTGTTTTGAACTTAGCTGTTGACTGAAACAACACAATATTAAGTTCCCCAACAAAGAGTTTCAGGTTTATAAGTAAATAAGGTTGATGAAGAAATCTTATACCCATCTGTCAGCTAAGGGCAAGGTTATTCCATCCAATAAACTCAAGCATCACTAATAGTAGTTTCAGAGACCTTTCCCTCCATATATACACAAATATATATGAACATTAAAACTAACCAAATGCATTTTATAGAAAATTTGTAAAAGCTAATTACACACATACACAAAAAAAAAAAAAATAAAAAAAAATAAAAAAGAAAGCCTGTTCCTTTATATGTTATAAACCTACTATCTGGACCACTCCTTTTCTCCACAGATCTATAAACCTAGTGTCAAGTCACACCCATAAACTAGGGAGCTAATCGTTTGACAGTTTCCAGAACCCCACAAAGAGCAGCAGTTTTTTAAGCAGCCCTTGCAATCACGGTTCATGAACGAGACGAGAAAAATAACGTTCCAAACTTCATTATATAAAAGCTGTGACTTAAAAGCTTAACAAGCATTTACAAAAAGACGAATTGTGTGTTTGCTTGCTTTTTTTTAACGTTTTCAATACATAAGCCAAGCAAACTAAAAACAGAAAATAAAAATCTGAATATTCTAAAATGTCAACTGTAGCTTATTTGGTTTATTTTTTTTGGTTTTGTGGGTTTTTTTTTAAACACATCATGTATCTACTGATAGCATGCATTCTTAACAACACTCACTGGAGTCTTTAAAGGACGGGAGAAGGAGGTAGTGCTGTTTTCATAACGATTTACCTCCAAAGCTAGAAAAAGCTGCCCAGAACTCCATCTCGAATACAAAACCCAAGTGCAGCACTCTTCAGTCCAGAAGCCTCGCAGAAGGACCGCGTCCGCGGCTCAGGGGCGGCAGGACCCCGGGCTAAGCACCCGCGTCAAACACCCCGCTGCCGGCTGCACCCGCATCGAGCATCCCCGCTGCCGGCTGCATCCCCCGGGCCCCAAGTCCACCCCGAGCCGCATGGGCCGGCCCAGAACCCCGCGCGGGAAGGCGCTAGCTACAAAATGGAAGGAGAAAGAAAACAACAACTCCCTCGCCCACAACCGGCAGCGGTGGGACTCGCCGGGAGGAACAGACCCTTCCCTCCCCATCTCCCCTCCGCTCGGCAAAGAAAGGCCGAGTTACCTTGGTGGTGCGAATGTGCTCCATAGCGGTACCAGCTACGGCCACCACCCTCCGGGGTGCTGCCGGGACACAGCGGGGCGGTCGTCACCTAGAAACGCTTCCGGGGCCGGGCGGGAGTGGGGCGGGCGCGGGGCGGGACCGTGGCCGGAGCGGGGCGGGAGCGGGGCGGGACCGTGGCCGGAGCGGGGCGGGAGCGGGGCCGAAGCGGGGCGGGACCGGGACGGGCTGTCGGGTGACAAATAGCACTGTGGAAAACAAGAGCAATTCCCTGATTACCCAGAGTTTTGGTGGTTTAGAGCCTCATGAATGGATAAATTCCGGGAAGATGGTCTTTTTTGTTGTAGTGGCACAGAGGGGTTGAAATGGGAAGGAACTAGAGGGATGTCTAGTCCAACCTGTCTGCTCAAGCAGAGCCACCTGGAGCTGAGTGCCCCAAAAAGGGGCTTTTGAATATATCCAAGGATAGAGACTCTGCCATCAATCTGGGCAATCTCGACCACTCTTAGAAAAGCATTTCCTGATGTTCAGACAGAGCCTTCTGTGTTTTAGTTTGTGCCCATTGCCTCCAGTCCTGTCACTGGGCACCTCTAGGAAGACTGTCTCCATCCTTTCTGCACCCTCCCTTTGGGCATTTATATATTGATAAGATGCCTGGAGTCTTCTCTCGTCCAGGCTGAGCAGTCCCAGCTCTCAGCCTTTCCTCACAGGGGGGTTATTCCAGGTACATATGCAAAGGTACATCCTCACTGGTGCTGTGTAACAAGATGACCTTTAAACAGGACAGACCCAGTGTTGACCCCTGGATCACTACTCCAATTAGACTTCATGCCCTGTGGGCCTGGTTTCAATGCACCTCACTGCTCATCCAGCCCATACACCAATGGCTTCTCTGTGAGGATATTATGGGACACAGTGTCAAAGGCCTAATTGAAGTAAGAACTGGTTAAAGTGCTTTGGGGAAGATTAGAATTTTAGTACAAGAATGAAGTAACAAGCTGTACAGTGCAGTGACTCATCCATATTGCAGTTGTGTGGGTGCTGATGCACAGAAATCTCGAGTATGCTGCACAGTATTTGAGAGAAGTGAGAAAACTTAGCTTAAAGGTTGCAAAATAGGCTAAATATCTTGCTGGTTTTGTGATTTTTTTTTTTTAATTAGAAACTGTTCAGTAAGACAGGTTCTATGCAAAATTAACATATCAGCTTCATAGTCTTGAACTTAAAGGTTTGATGACATTACAGACTGTCAGGAGTTATTAAAATCATGCTACAAAGGCATCAGGTTCCCTTTTCCTGATATGTCAATATATCTTGTCACTTCATGACCTGTTAGAAGAATTTGTTGAGAAATTACTCTATGGAAATCACTCTATGCTATTTAACATTTCACAGGTTTGGGGATTTTTTTTCTTTTTTTTTTTTTTTTAAATGACATTCAAATATAAGCATGTGCCTACACTGCACATATAAACATGGACTAAGCACATATCCAAAGCTCTGCCTTGTGTAAAGGACAGAAATCCTGTCACCCATAAATAATATCAAAGATCTTTTCAGTAAATTGTAGTCTCCAGCATTCACTGCACTGAGCAGAAAAACAAAGTTTTTTGCATTGTTTGGCATGCTTTGAGAAACTCCAGAGGTAATCATACAAAACATTCCACAGCACTGAAGCATCCAGACTATCAGGTAAATTTAAATGTTCTGTAATGTCTTTTCCTGAGCAAACATGGTGGGTAGGATATGCTGAGAAACTCCTCTGCATTTTCCTGCCTATGGCAGGGGGGCTGGAAAGAGATGACCTTTAAAGTCTCTTCCAACCCAAACCATTCTGTGATTTCAGCAGTGGCTCTTTACAGCTGCCTGGTTTTATACAGGAACCCTGTCATCATGCAGCAACCAGATGAGGCAGGGATGGAACCATTTACACAGATTCATGCAGTGCCCCATGCATAGGTGTGTTACATGCAGCCTGGTAGGGAAACCATGAGCAGTCATTTGTGTGGGCAGTAATTAGTAATTGAGTTTGTGACAGCTGAGGAACCAAACTTTACAATCAGTGAAAGGTTATAAAGCAGGCATGTTTATTTGGCCCAGCACACACACCCTGGGTGCAAGGGGGACAGCTCCACCCAGCTTGCACACCAAGGAGCAAAATAGGTTATTTTTTACGTACATAATGGTTTCCTATTTTCCTTCCCAAATCTTCTATTAACTTTTAATCCTTCTGAGAATATTTTGTTTTACCATCAACTTGGGTTTTGCTGTCCTTGACCAAGGACTGCACTCCCCCTTCATATGTTTCTGACTCTCTTTTTGCTGCATGGTCAGCCAAGGCAAGGATCCTTGGCTGTGTCTCCTGTTTGGTGGGCCCTACAATACATGAGAGCCACTTTCTCTGGTAGTTGCACTGCCTCTAGAAGTTTCAGAGTTTCCTCAGCATGTTTGTCATCTGTGGGCTGATAACAGTCCCCTTGCCTTCCATATGGCCCCATGGGCATGCACGGCACCAAGGGCATATTTTGAGTCTGTCCAGATGTTTATTCTTCTCCCTTTGGCTAATTCCAGTGCTTGGCTTAAGGCAAATATCTCTGCCTTTTGTGCAGAAGTGCCTAGTGCCAGGGCCTAGGACTCTATTACCTTGTCAGTAGTGGCCACAGCACACCTGGCTCTGTGTATGCCTTGCCAAACATAACTGCTGCCATCTGTACAGCAAGAGTCCTTAGGGTACTCCAATGGCTCTTCCTTCAGGTCTGCTTGGCTGGATCCTTTTCTAGACAGTCGTGGGACACTGATTCCCCCAAGGTTCCACTGAGAAAAGAGGCTGGTTTGACAATGTGAGTTACCACTATTTCCACATCATCCTGTTCCACCAGGATGGCTTGGTATTTGAGTAACCTCTGTGGTGAGAGCCAGTTTACTGAGCTCTCCATTTACTTCCAGTACTGTAGATTATGTCCCAAACTCAGAGCAAGAACCCCCTGCTGGGCAACCTGGGCTTTCTGCAGAGACACTCAGTAAGTCCCAGAAAATGTAATAAGCCAACAGTCCATGCTATGCATAACTCTTTTGGCTCAGGGCTATTAAAAGATCATCTACATAAGTATATGCAGGGTCCTGTGCCCAGGTGCTCACTCCCATTGTTCCAGATCTCTGGCAAGTAGATTTCCAACCAGAGTGGGACTTTTTTAAACCCTTGGGGAAGTACAAAGTTAACTGTGTTTTCCTTCCAGAGCTGGGATTTTCCCACTCAATTGCAAATAATGACTGACTCTCAGTGCTTAGGGGGAGGCAGAAGAAAGCATCCTTTAGGTCCAATACAGTAAACAATGCCAATTCACCTGATAATTTAGTTAATAATGTCTGATACTGGATATAAATCCTCAGTTATCCTATTAATAGCTCTCAGATCTTGTACTAGACTGACAAATTTTTTTTGTCCCCAGTTGTTTCCCCGATTTAAATTCGAGGGGTTTTAGAAAAAAATACCTTTTCACTTTGGCCAGTGGCTCCTTTTACCATTACAAAATCATCATCCATAGATGTTAAAGCTTGATTTAAAAGTCAGTATGTTGCTCCCATGCCAATTAAAAGTCTTGTCTTCCCTTTGTTCCCCTAGCCTTATTTTAAGCAGTGGATCTGCTAGGGTAGATTCCCCAGGTCTCTCAGTCCTGATCTAGCACGGCAATAGCTGCCCAGGGGCTTCTCTGTTTCAAAAGCTCTCCAAGGCTTCCTCCAACAGTTTTCAAGGTCCTTTATATCCGACCCTTCCATTTCTGTTTGGAACCTGCTCCAAAAATTCTGCAGGCTTCGCTTTACAGCATGTAAAAATAAACAATTAACAGACGTAGGTACCACATTTTCCAGTCCCAGTTACCAAGGCTGGCTTACATTACGACTCACATTCAGATGTTGTAGCTTTTAGAAGCGTTAAAGAAATGATATGTGCTTAGAGAGGCAGATGAGAACCGCGTGCTGTTGTGCTGCCTGCAAGCCCCGGTTCAGCCTGAAATTAAGTGGGTTTGGGGGTTTTAATGGAGCTGGATGTTGAGCTGATTTGCTGTTTCCCAGCTGATCACCTGGAAATAATCTCTCAGGGCTCGCAACCTGCCCGTCGGCGGCTGTGCCGAGATCCCACGAAGCTGCCGGCCGCCCTGTGCGCACGGGGGCCGTGGCCGACCACGGTCTCCAGCCGCGGTGCTGCCGCTTTTCCAACCAAGGTTCTGAGCGAGATATCTTCGACGTTTGACCCGACAGCCTCGGCCAAAGGCGGCCGTACCCGGCGAACTGCCTCTGCCTCCGCTCGCCCCGTTGCCGTCCCTTTGCGGGCCGGAGGGCGGGGCGCGGCGCTGGCCCATGGTGCGTTGCGGCGCCCACGCGTAGGGAGCGTAACAGAGGCCGCGCGTTCGCCGCCGCCCCGCCGTTCGAACTTGGCGCCGGGCGCGATGCGGGGCTGAGGTAGGCCGCAGCCGCCGACCCTCAGGAGGCCGTTTCCTAGTCCCTCTCTCCGGCCGTTCTCGGCGCCGCCATGTCTGCCGGCTTCTCTTTCGGTGCCGGGACTCTGGGCTCCGCGGCCGCCGCCGCCGGGGCGGGAGGAGGAGCCGGGGGGTTTTCCTTCGGAGCCGCCACGCCGAGGTAACGCTCTCTAGTTTGCCTCCGCTGGGCTCAGCTCTTCCCGCACGCCCCTAAACTCTAGCGGCCGGACCTCCGGCCCACCGGCGAGGCCGGCGTTGCTCCGCGGGGCTGGCCCGGGCCGAGGCGGCCGCGGCGGGGCAGGCCCGGGCGGCACGTGTGTGAGCGGGAGCGGGGAGGCGGGAGCGGGAAGCGGGGAGCGGGGAGGAGACGCCGATCCCGCACTCTCGCTGCTCCCGGAGGGTCCCGCAGCTCCGGCC